>PVJA010002079.1:0-102913 GCA_004027025.1 Myocastor coypus
AGGAGGAGGAGGAGGAGCAGGAGGAGGAGGAGGAGCAGGAGGAGGAGGAGGAAAAATTCATAGCTTATGACAAGAACAAGCGGCTAACTTGGCCTGGCACCCTCACCTAGGCTGACCTTTGATTTTCATATGGCCTGATTTTCTAAGAATTGTGCGGCGTGGGCACCACTAAATGTGTAGCTCTTCTACACATGTCAAGAGGGCTGCTGCGCACAGCTGAGGTGTACAGCTGGGCCTTTTCGCATGAGGCTGCTTCAATACTAGCTAGTCCCTTTGTGCTGGTCCTGATACAGAAGTGTAAATCCAAATTTATCTAAAAATCTTATTGCATTTTGTTCTTATTATATTATAAAAAATGACTGAATGGGAGATGGGAAAAACGGAAGTGCTGATGCCAGCAAGAAGCAGAGGTTTCGGAAACATAATCTAACCAAGACGAGGACGGCGATGTTGAGCGCGCTGGAGGAGGTGAGTCTCGAGCCTCTTAGACTCAGTGGACTGTGTGTCCAATTAGGAAGAGAAAGAACAAATTTAAAAAATGAGAACGAAAGGATAGACATGTCTGGTTTGAGAGTGCACCCCAAAGGCGATGTGTGATTGGGAACCCAATCCAACCAGGAGCTTTCGCTGTGTGGGAGCAGACACACTGCCGGGGTGGACCTGGGCTGCCACTCCCCAGCCTGCACTCAGCTGCTGGGGTTGGAGCTCTGACTCCCACTGACCAGGAATTGCTAGTGTCTTCTGGGCAGCCTGTACAAGGTGCCCTGCCTGAGCTCAGGTGCAGTGGGTGGGAGAGAGACAGCATGAGGCCAGCCTGCTCTCTGTGGCTGTCTCCATGTGGCTTTATTCCTACCCCACCCATGGCTGTCCAGGGAACACCTACAGCTGTTAAAAAAGAAAGAAAGAAAGAAAGAAAGAAAGAAAGAAAGAAAGAAAGAAAGAAAGAAAAATTCCTGTTCTAGAATAAGATCTTCCATGACTCACAGAAGAAGGGGCACCTGGCTGTTGCTTTGGCAAGCCTGTCCAGCTGGGCAGTAGTGACCTGTTCAAGGCAGGGAACTCACTTTCAGCAGGGTCCCCTCCTGGTTATATCTTCCTAAGCTCTAGCTTTTTCTTTCTGCAGAGGGCCCTTCCTGGACATCGTCATTTCAGAGCTCTCTCCTTCCTCTCTCAACCCGGAGTGATCCAGGCAGTAGGCTCCTCACACAGCAATGAGGACATCTTTGCAGGTCAGCAAAGGGCTGGCACTCAGAGTCTCCAGAGCAGGCAGCAGTTAGGCAGAAGGACAGGGTGCAGGGGCTGTGCTCCACCTCCCATGGGCTCCTGACGGCCTCCCGCCAGCTCCCACCCCTTCAACTTCCAGCCTTGGGGAGGGGGTCTGTAGTTCTCAGGCTTCCCCCTGGGACAACTTTACTCCTAGGCTGGCTCTTCCAGCTTCACTCTGGCACAAAGGAGGAGTGTTTCATATTAGCAGAACATGGGAGGACTAGCAACTTGCCAGGCAGGGACTTGTGCCACGGAGCTATCTCCCAGGCCCCTAGCAACTTGTTTAAAAGCATAATCCCCATGAAGCCTTAGTCTCAGACTCCACAAAGGCAATTCATCTCCAGTTGTGGGTAGAAGAGCAAGTGCCTCGCCTTCAGCCGAGTCTTTGTAAGCTTGAATGAAGTTCAAGGTTGTTCCTCTGTTTCCCCCTCTTCTTTCTCCTATAAGATAGGCCTGACTTGTCATGCCAGAGCAAGGAGCACGGGGTCAAAGAGGGAGAGGGGAAGACTTTGCACAGAGGCCCTTAAGGACCAATGAGGGTGCTCTGCCTTAGAACAGCCGCTCATCTCCTGGGACCCACGCACTTGTTGCTTTGGTGTTTCCAGGGCCAGGCTGCCCAGGGAGAAGGAACATAGCACTTGACTCCTAGTTGTGGAGGTCCTGTCCAGAGTGGGCTGGTCCAGTTAGGCAGGGGTGTGTCACGGCAGATGCCACCACAACGAGACCACCAGCCAAGATGATTCCCTGGGGCCTAAGCTTGCCAAGGCTGGGGCAGATCCCTGCCATCAGCAGGGTCCTCTGTCTTTCCTCTCTTTTCAGGGCCTGGCTATCTCTGCCTTGGGGCACTAGGAAGGGCGGTCTGCCATCACTCTGTCCCAAGTTCATGAATGGGAGAGAAAGATCTCACGCAATGGGCCACTTGTGTGGTTAGAATCGTTTCTAACAGAAGCTGTGTGGTGAGCTCAGGGGTGTGGGGGCAGGGCCGGTGGGCGGAGCAGGAGGACGAGCCCACTGCACAGCCACTGGGAAGGTCAAGGACGGCAGTCCTCAGGGGGCCACACGGGATGTGGGAGACAGGGAAGGCACCTGGGCCAGGCCAGGGTGGAGGCCACTGCTGTCACCAGCCTGACCTCCCCTCACAAGCCAGGAGCAGCGGGGACTCACAGCTCTAGAGCTGACGGTGAGAACAGCTAGAAAGTTCCTGAACAGGAACCAGGCCTGATTTCTTCCTTGGACAAAGGAGAAAAGTCGTCCAGGTTGATGAAACGAGCTGGCCACAGCCCTCGCTAGGTCCCAGGCTCCGAGCAGCAGCTCTATAGTCACTTACTGCTTGCTATGCCCTGCGCTGGGCAGTGGAAGGGACAGAAGGAAAGGAACAGAAACCATGAGGACACAGCAGAGTGAAAATTGACTTCAGGTTTCAGGGGATCCCAAGGGCTCAGGGAAGAGAAAAGGAAGAAAAAAACCAAAACAAGGGCTGGGGAGATAGCTCAGCGGTCTAAGCACCTGCCTGGCTAGTGTAAGGACACAAGTTCAAATCCCAATACCTCATGCCATGCTGGCCCCTCAACTGGGCATGATAGTGCACGCCTGTAATCCTAGCACTGGGGAGGCTGAGACAGGAGGGTTATTGTGAGTCTGAACTGTGCAGTGAGACTCTGTGTCAAATAAATATAATAATAATAATAATAATAATAATAATAAATAGAAAGTAAATAAAAGGCTAGGGAGATAGTTTCGTGGCACAAGTGCCTGCCTCACAAGTGCAAGGTCGTGAGTTCAAACCCCAGCCCCGCAAAAAAGCAAAACAAAACAAAACAAAAAAACCCTCAAGCTTCAGGACTCACTGGTGAAATTTTAGAATTATAAAGAGATAATAAAAGGAAACCAAAGTGCCCAGATCCTTTTTTGCAACAACTGAAATAAGACGTCAGTAGGTTCAACTGAGGTGGTGCGCACTTGTAACCCCACTGGCATGGGGGCTGAGTCAAGAGGATCATAAATTCGAGCAATGTAGCAAAATTTTCTCAAAGTAAAATTTCAAAAAGGTTAGAAATATAGCTCAGTGGTAGAACACTTCTCTAGCACAGGTAAGTCCCAGGGCCTAAGCCCCTGTACCCTGAAAAGAGAAGAAGAAAAGGAAGAGGAAGGGGAGAAAAAAAAGAGGAAGCAGAATGAGGCCGAGCAACAGCACCAAGAGTCAAGACCACAGAGGGATGGAGGGCACTGTCACTAAGTGGCAGAGCCCCTGCCCGGTGTGCAAGAGGTCCTGGGTTCAATCCCTACACTGCAAAAAGCAAAGGAGGAGGTTGGCACAGAGACGCAGGGTTGCTGTACCCTGGCGGGAAGAAGACTCCACCGCAGCGACCGGGGCTGCAGGGAGGGGTGGATCTCCCTCTTCACAGCCAGGCCTTGCCGCTTGGCTGTGAGCTGCAGGGTCTTCCCAAGCCCACACTGGGTTACGTGCTGTTCTTTTCTTTCTTTCTTTCTTTTAAGAATTTTTAAATTTTATTTATTATTTTTATTCTTGTTTCAGAACCTTTGTTTGTTTATTCACTCATTTTTATGGCTGGCTCAGCCCGCCCCGAGGGCAGGGCTGGCACAGCATGTGGTGCCAGGGATCGAACCGCGGTCCCTGAAGCCGCCCAAGCTTCCCCAAGCAGATGCTTTAGACTACTGAGCCATCCCGCCGGGCCCCATGGGTTATGTGCTGTTCTTTCAAATATATTTCCACGCATTTTGATCTGTATTGCGAAGTGTAGAGGTTAACTAACGTCATACAGCAGAATGTATGTCTTCTAAATCTTAACAATTTAAAAGGGGAAGATTAAAAATAAAAGGCCATAATCCTATAAAGTAATATATAGTGTAATGTAGCATATTATATAACAGTACATAGTTTGCTACATATTATTACATGTATTGTTTAAATATATCATATGCAATTATACGTAGCATAGATAACATATATTATAACAGTATATGGCATCATATGATTATACAGTTGTTCTATTTTTTGTACTGGGAATCAAACTCATGAACTCACACTTGCCAGGCAGGTGCTGTACCACTGAGCTATGTCCCTTGTCCAGTTATACGGTATTATATACTTTCCATGGATATTCATTGTAAGATTAGAAGCAATGTGGTAGAACAGGGCCGGCAAGATGGTTCAGCAGTCTAAAGTGCCTGCTTAGGCAAGTTTAGGCAACCACACGGAATGCAGTTCGATGCCCAGCACCACATGCTGTGCCAGCCCCACCCCCAGGGCAGGCTGAGATGGCCATAATACAAAAAAAAAAAAAAAAAAAAAAAAAAAAAAAAAAAAAAAAAAAAAAAAAAAAAAAAAAAAAAATATATATATATATATATATATATATATATAATAGAACAATGTCATTGAAACTAAGATTTTGAACTTGAAATTTTAATATATATGTAATATTAATATATATAATATATACTAGTAACGCTCCATATTATGTAGTATAATATAGGATGTACTATATAAATGTATGAAATAGTAAATACTATAGTAGCTAATAGTATATGTAATTCATAGTGTTATGCATACTGTATATGATGTAGCATATATTTTACATCAAAATTTAAGAGATATACACATACTACATAACATGTATTACATAATATTATACTATATGCAATATATGACATATTAATATGTCCTAAACTAGACTATTAAATATATTTTAATAAATCATCAGATTTGTGCAAACTGGAAGGGTCAGGATGTGTGGTGATTCCTTCAACTTCCTTAGCAGAGCACAGACAAACAAGTTAAGAAGGAGGAGCTTTAGTGTATTATTTAGCACATAAGTACCAGCTACCAAATAACTAAAGTTAGGAGGTTTTCATTGTGGTTAAAGCAGTGCAGGGAAGCAGGAGGCCTCTGGCCTCGTATCTTTTGCATTCTTCACCTTCTACTTCCACATACTTTAGTTTTAATTTTCTAAGTATGCAATCACTCATGTAAATGAAAACAGGGGCCGGCAAGCTCGCTCAGCTGTCTAAAGTGCCTGCTTAGACAAGCTGAGATCAGTGCAGGGGACCGAGGTCCAATCCCAGGCACCACATGCCATGCCAGCCCTGCCCTCAGGGTGGGCTGAGCTGGCCATAAATAAATAAATAAATAAATAAATAAATAAATAAATAAATAAATAAGACATGGTGCAACAATTGAAAATCAATGGAAGGGATCTATTTCTTTTGGCTTGGAAAGCAGCGCATCATACAATCTAGGTTTAGAAAGCAAATTTTACTTTGTGATAAATGATAAATATTTAAGGAGAAGCAAGTGCTAATTACCCTAATCTAATCATTACACATTGTATCCATGCATAGATTTCTCACATTCCGCCCCATAACTAAGCACAATTTTTAGGTGTCAATTTTTTAAAAATACAAATTTTTAGAGCAGTGTTTCATGTCTGTCTGTCTGTCTGTCTGTCTGTCTGTCTGTCTCATTCTTTCTTTCCTTTTCTAGCCTAGGAACTTGTGCATACTAGTGCAGGGCTATAAAATCAACCACACCACCCTCAAAACACAACTGTGTCAAAATTCACTACCCTCCCCCAATGAAGGCCTAGACGATGCCTTTGAGCAGCTCCCTGACTGCCTCTCCCTTCCATGTCCTCTGCTCTGGGCCATGCACTCTGCTCCGGGAACTTCCTTTCCTTGCAGATCTTGGTTGGGTGTGTACCTCTTTGGGCAATAGATGAGGATGCTCCTGTGTGCACTGTATTTCAAGAAGCATGTCCGAGTCCTTCACTGTGTCAGCCTGAAGACTGACCCGGAAGAACCTACCCAAGAGACTGACAGCTTCCTATACAAACATTTGCTGGAGTGGAACAGTATGGAGAGAGGATCAGAGGCTCCTGCTCTCAGGACAAAAGACTCCTCAGAGAGCTCCTGGCTCAGCACCCTTATTCACGTATAAGAAACAGGCACAGGGCCCTGGCTGGTGGGTAGTGCAAGGTATCAGCCCAGTGAAGGAGGGCCAGAAAAGAGAGACGCGAGCCTGTGAGAAGCCAGTCAGGCAGAGACCCAGCGAGATGCGGAACGTTAGCCTGGAAGCCTGGACTGAAGTCTGCGGAGTCCAGTGCAGAGGAGGGGTATGCTCCGAAGCTGCCTGGGACACAGACAGGTGACCCTGGGGCAAATCCTGAAGAAATCAGATCTCATCACTCTTCCTGGGTACACCTTATAGCTAGGAAGGAGCAGCAGTAACATGAGGAAGAGAGCGCGTCTTGGGGCTGCTGAGAGGGTCTGGGGCAGGAGCCTCCCCTCTGAGCAGTTCCCATGCACTAGATGCTGGATGAAGCCCCAGGGGGACCAGAACTATCCCCATTCCATATAGATAATGACAAGAAGAGGCTCCGGTTCTGCAGTGTGCCCAAGTCCCACAGCCAGTAAGCAGCAGAAGCATGATCTGAGCTTTGTGGGTCTGGATACAAAGCCTGAGCTTGCACAGCAATCGGAGCCCTCCAATGAGCACGCACCAACTCATTCACAGGAAGGCGAGTGTTGTCCCCACATGAATGTGATCAATGAATGTGATCCATTTTCTGAGCTCTGAGTTAAAAAATCATCTTCTTTGCGCAACTGGTGGGCATCCAAGTGCCTTGGCTGGCTCTTGGCAGTGGAATCCACCTCTGCCCACCAGGACCTGGGAGGTCACCAGCAGTCGGGGTCCCTTTGCTACAATTCTGAGTGCAGATAGTGCTTCCTGAGGATGGAGACCACGAACATTCCAGAGCTCAGCAAGAAGGGGCAGGGAGCACAGGGAGGAGGAGAGAGGCTGGAGACCAACAGGCTTGGTTGTCACATCCTCAGCCCCAGCTCTGTCCTTAAAGGCGCATGAATCCCCCAGCTGCCTCTCAGATGCAAGGTGTCCCCATGGCCTATGCTGCCTCCTTGGAAACTTCTGCCTCCACTGAATCTCTGGCTTGGGGGAAGGTGGCCTGCAGGCCCAGGGGAAAGTGTGCGACAGTTAAGGTTTGTCATTACATGTGGAGATCATTAGCAAGACTTATTTTTAAATTGCAATTGCAAAATGTAAATGCTCCCCAAACTAATGTGTCGTTGCTATCCCCTCCACCCAGCCCTTCCCCTCTGGTGCCAACTTTGCAAGGAGAGAATTAGAAAATAAAAAGGGGGTGGATTATGTAAGCAAAGCGATGTTAAAAAAGGAGAGCAAGAGAGTTAAGAATTTAAGTGAGACAGCTGGCGGCTTCTCTGATTGCCACACTTCCAGCATTAGCTGCAAAAATTGTCCTTGCCAACTGCACCAATTCCAGCAATAGTTCACCTGTATATCATCCCCGGGACAGACCACAGTATCACTCATTTGGAAAGACAGTTCAGTGGCGTGTGTGTGTGTGTGCGCGTGTGCATGTGCGCACGCATGCGCATGTGCACGCGCATGCGCGTTTGCATGTGCACTTGGGAGCTGGGGAATGACGAAATGGAGGTCAAGGGTAAGGTGTGAGTTTGTTTCTGCCTGACCCGCAGAAGCCTCCCATTCTCCAGAAGGTCACAGTCCCTGCCAGGAGTCAGCAGCCAGTCACCCCATTTCCCCATATTCTATCCTGTAGGTGGTGGCAGCGACATCCTTTGTCTCAGGCACAGGCCATTCTGTTTGGAACCTCAACCATAGCCTAACCCTGGAGCAAGCGGGGCTCTACTGACTGGGGAGTTCCAAGGAAGACCTTCAGTTGCATTTTGGTCCCAGAGCAAGGCCCAGGACACAGGCGACCTAGACTCCCGGCTTACCAGGCGCACAACCCTCATCCGTCTCTCCTTGGTGTTTCCCTCGTCTACCGTCTTCCTCAGGTTCTCACTGCACACAGTGAGCTCTGTGCCACATTACTGTCCACACAGGACCACGTGTTAACAAGTGTCAACTGTTCCCCAAGGGAGAACGTCCAGGGGAGTGTGGACTCTCTGAGGCAAGCCTTCCCTGGAGAAGCCATAGTTGCTCAAGCTCGCTGGCCGCCCCTTAGTACACCGATGGCACAGAGCCCCCCAGAGAGAAGCAGGGTGGTGACTGCTGCACTCTCTCATGCTGCGGCATGGGGTCTGCTAGGGACATCGGTGGCTTCGCTAGCCACCTGCTGGCTGAGCTGGTTGGGTCCCTGCCATTCACCTTCAGGGCCAGCTCTTTCTTGCTTTGCAGAGAAGCCAGCTTCTGTGTGGAACATGGCCACGATTAGTGTTCCCCAAAGCGAAGCTCACAGACTGTAAGGCCATGGTGGCGCTAGGATATCGGGAAACTTACAAGGCCCTGGGTGGGGGGCCTTTGGACTGGGGGCCTGATCTCGCTGTAACAGATGCAGCCCTTACGTGCAGCATACTGGGAAGAAAAAAAACCCGGGCGTTCTGGATAATTGGCTCTCTAAATCCTGCCTCTTGCTGATATTTAAGTTTGTGAGATCATGAAGTTACTTCAGAAGATTTAAAAAACAAAAACCCTATATCCCTGTCTGATAAGAGGATTAAATGAGATTCTCTATTCAAATACTTAATGCATTCTAAAGAACCATTTCTCCACCAGATACAGCTGTGATGCGCTTGCCTCGGTGCTTGTCACAAACCTGCTCGGCGCAGATTCACCAGTCTCCACCCCCAACTGACAGAACCTGAGTCCGGCTGTGGAGCCCAGGAGCTGAGTCATCACCAGCACCCTTAGGTAACTCCCCAGTGACGGCGCTTGCTCCAGAGTTACATAAACGCGATGTCCATCTCTAGCAGCAGTTCACCGCACAAGGAACATGTAGAGGAGACAAAGCGCAGGGACAAAGCCTGGCCTTGGCCCTGAAGGAGCCAAGCAGGTGACATGAAGAAACAACAGGCCTTTGCTGCCCAAGGTTACCTGCGTTAAGTCTCGGTTCAAAGACCACCTGACTCTAGAAGCTTTCAGGACAGAGCCAAACTTGCCTGGAAGATTGAGCTGTGTGTTCAAGGACAGGAGCGCATCTCTTACTGTTGGGTGGTCCCGGCCTCTGGGGTGGTCTCCAGGAGCCTCAGTCCCCTCTGCTTACTTCCAACTGGGCTGGAATTTCTTCCCTGCTGCTCCAGCCTGGGCACCTGTAGGAGGACAGAACAGCACTCAGCAGGGGCATGGAGCACCGGGGCCTCCTGGTTCTGTTAACCCTTCCTCTCCCAAGGATGTGCTATTCTAGAAGGGACAAAGTCTACTCCCTCTCCATGCTTTCCTACCTGGTTTGTCACTGACTCTCTCCGCAGCATGGTTACAGAACGCCGTCTCTCTCTAACGTCTATTCTGGGGCCAAAACCTTTCTACCATTGCTAGCATCCTCTGGTCTATCTGGTTCCCTGACTCCAGGTGCTCCTGCAGCTCTGTCCCCCGAGGGTGATAGGTCTCTGCCAGTGAGTTCTGGGTGCTGGGAAGTCCAGCTGACTTGCTGTTATGGGATCCAAGCAGAACTCCAAGGGAAGGGCAGTGGCCGTGGCTCTTTTGGGGTTACAGATGAGCATGGGATCCCCAGGTGGCCTGGGCTGGGGGTCTCGAGGTCATGGATTGGGTGGAAGCATGGTGCAAAAGGGTGACTCAGGGCCACAGGGAGGAGGGGAATGGACAGCCTGGGGTCTGTAGGTGGCTTTGGCTCAAGAAGCTATTGATTGAACTTTAGATTACAGTGAATTTCTTTCTCGATTTCTGACATGAACCAAGGTGCCTGTACGTGCTCTCATAAGTTCTCGCTGCATACTTTCCTCAGCAGGCCCATTGGTGCCTCTTAGTGGATGAGTTGTTAATCCAGCTCTGGGTAGCTGTGCCTGGAGCCAGGGTAGCAGGGTGGTGGGCGGTGGCTGCACCTTCAGCTTTCCTATGGCACTGGGCAGCGCCTCCACACAAGGGCCCCAGCCTACACTAGAGGCAAATGCATCTTTAACATTAGCAGTGCCTTCCTAGTTAACACTATCTTAGTCTCCCTGTAAAAACACATTTGCACCTCAGTAGAGATTGTAATTAACTAGTGACATGACAACAAGAGGAGTGAAGCTTAACTCAGGCCGGGAGCTGCAGGGAAATGGAAATGTAGGCCGGGGAGGCTTTCCCACCTCCTACAAGTGCCCTCGCGTATGCACACTCATGCTCACACACACCTGTGTGCACACCACTGGAGAGACAAGGGTGGCAGAGAAATAGCATCTGGGATGTGGAGAGAGGGGCAAAGTCCTAGAAACAGAAGAGAGAAGCACGAGAGAAGTGCTTGGCCTGGCTGCGAGAAGCTCCTAGGACGAGCAAGGTCGTTCCTGCATTTCCTTGAACATCTCAGCCTGGACTCTTTCCACAGTGGAGGGATGTTGAGACCCAGCTGCAGGGGCCCTTGGGGCAGCCAGGCCAAGGAGCCCAGAGTGTGGGTGGTTCCACGAGAGCCAAGTCACTCCTGTTGCCCCGCCCCCTGCTCCTCCTCCAGGAGGACCATGTCTGTAAAGGCTCCGACAACTTCCCGGACTCTAGCTTCTCAAGCTACAAACCTGAGATACTGCCCACCCCTCGCTCCTCCAAGCCTCATCTCATTCTCTCTCCCTTCTCAGCACCCTTCCTTCTTTCTCTTCTTCTTCTTCTTTCTTCTTCTTCTTTCTTCTTCTTCTTCTTCTTCTTCTTCTTCTTCTTCTTCTTCTTCTTCTTCTTCTTCTTCTTCTTCTTCTTTTTGTAAAAAATGGTTTATCAACTCCTTTTTTGTATAAAACACATGGGAGAAACCTAGCCAATCATTACACAACTGTAACTACGTGAAAAGTACTTTATCAAACTTGATATCTAAGAACAGACCAATAATTTGCTTATTTCTACAGCATTGTCAATTCATTTCCTTTAACTGCTTTTAAAAATGCCATGTGTCCCCACTGGTGTCTTCTGTCCAGGTGACAGCACAGGACGGGGCAGTGGAGAGTGGGTGACAACCCTAGGTGGTTTTCTGCTGTCCCTTCTTTCCAATCAGAGATTTGTGGATGTGAGGAATCACACCACCGCCAGCTATAGTCGCCTTGATGAGGGAATCCAACTCTTCATCTCCACGGATGGCGAGCTGCAAGTGACGCGGAGTGATGCGCTTGACTTTGAGATCCTTTGATGCATTTCCTGCCAGCTCCAGCACCTCGGCAGTGAGGTACTCCAGGATTGCAGCACTGCAGATGGCGGCAGTGGCACCCACTCGTCCGTGGCTGGTAGCGCGCGCGTCTTCAGATGTCTGTGGATGTGGCCCACAGGAAACTGCAGCCCAACAGTCTGTGAGCGCGACACGGCCTTGGCTTTGGCCTTTCCACTGTCCTTCCCAGCTTTGCCTCCAGCCATAGCCTCAGCCGACTCTGCCTCCGCTCGGCCGCTTCACTGCCCGCTGCCGCCCCGCAATGCCGCAGCCGCTCTCGCCAGCATCCTTCCTTCTTTCCATTTCCAGTGTCCCAACCTAGAGAGGTCTCTGGCCTTGCCAGTCACAACTCATCCTTACTACCAGCACCACAGCTTTCAGACCAAGCCTCCCAGACAGGCAACCCCTTCCTGGCTCTCTCAGCAGAGCTGCAATTCTGAATTTCCACTCAGCCGGGCCCTAGCCCACTGGTGGCAAACCTACGGCACATTCCAAAAGCTCTAAGAGGGTCACCGTCAATGCTCGGCCATTCTTCAATATTCAGTTTAAACAGTCTGCAGCTGCCTCTGCAGCCAGAAGCAATTTTTCCTCTTCTGTGTTTCCAGACAGCATGCTGTTTGTTCTCTGTGAAAGGCCTTGTCACCTTCTGTCTCGTGCTGCAGTCATCTTGTGTGTTTGTCATGTCTTTCCAGTAAGTTTCTCGTGGACAGAAACATGTGTCTGTAAAAACATTCAGCTTGCAAAATACCTTTACATATACTGTTTCTGTCAGTTCCTAAACTTTAGTAGACATTTTAATATATTTTTTGTATCTCTACAAAATCACACATGCTTATTGTAGAAAATAGATAAATAGGAGACTAAGTTAGATGTTATTCTGCAATACAAAGATGACTACTGCCAATATTTAAAACAGTTCTATCTTGGAAATCCGTATTGCTCCATAGCCAGCCTTTTATATTTATCAGCATATAAACTCTAATTTTAATAGCTATATAGTATTGTATTCATGGATGTACTATATATATTCAGCCAGATTTTTATCATATGTCTCTCTCTTTTTTTTTTTTTTTCAGGGCTGGGATTTGAACTCATGACCTTACACTTGCCAGGCAGGCATTTGTGCCACAGAGCTATCTCCCCAGCCCTTTTTATCATATGTCAATTTAGATTATTTCCAGTTTTTGCAGTTAGAAAAACAAATAATGCTCATTCTTTTTTTTAGATGTATTTGGTACAGGGTCTCACTACACAGCTTTGCCTCATAGTGATCCTCCTGTTTTCAACGTCCCCTGCACTGGGACTGCAGGCATGCATCACCACGCTTGGTCTCAGTGGCTCACTCACTGTGCCTGGAGCAGGGCCAGCACAGCATGTGGTGCTGGGGGTCAAATACCGGGGACCGGCACTTGCCTATGTAGGTACTCAGTCCACTGAGCTATCATCACACCAGCCCGTAAAGCCCTTTCCTGCAGCTGACTTTTGTGTCAAACGATCATTTTTCTAGGGCAACTTTTTAGATATCAACTTACCAAATCCAAAAGCATGTTTGTTTTTTAGAGTTTTTACAAATTACATGCAGAAATGTCCTTTACATCCTGCTAGAGGCATATGAGACATGCGTTTTCCCTTGCCAGGCAGTCGTTCCCATTTTATATACATGGCTAATTAGATTTAGGGAAGTCACGTACAGGTCTTTACCAGGAGCATGGCCAGCAAGTGGCATTATCTTCTGATTCTACATATGCTGCCCCACATCCCTGTCTTTGTTTTTGTGTTTCTTACAAAGCCAAAGAGAGTGCTTGCAGTTTTAGGTTCTGAATAAATACTGGAGTCACCAAGGGGCAGGCAGAGGTAGGTGTGACCTGAGTGGTGAGGTGAACCACTCCTCGGAACTGCCTTACTGTCACTTTCTGGATGTCTGAGGTCAACATGGCAGGCTGCAGAGCTACGTTCTCCTTTCCTCTTTCGGGCAAATGTGAATTGCTTCACTTCAGCTACAGTGTATTAAGAATATACCATGTACCAGATATGATGATCCAAAGATAACACACACACATGCACGCACGCATGTGCACACGCACACACATGTACACGCACACACCTCTTGTTATCTTCAGGGGGCTCAGAGCTCAGTGGGGGAGAAGAATGGTACAGAAATCATTGTCACCTCAGTGTGTGCGCGAGGCTGTTCCTGGCGGATGACCTCACCATCCACTCCTTTCTCAACCTGCAGCAGAAGGGTTGGGGGCAGGGTCAGGTAAACTGGGGAAGCGGGGAGCCCTGCCTGCTTTGTATGTCCTTAGGCTTCTGCCTGTCGTCACACCCTTTATTTATGGCCCTGCAGGGCTGGCACCGCCCCACTGGGTCCTGCTGCAGCCGCACACTGCTCTTTTTCTCTGCCTCCTCTCATTCCTGGGACAGCGCAGAGGAGTTGGGGCTCCTAGGGAGGAGTCAGGCCAGTGTCAGCGAAGAGAAGCTGACCGGCCTCCCGCCCAGGGACTCATAAAACGCACATCAGCAAGAAGGATGATCAGACATGACATCAGCACGCCCTGCGCAGGGCGCCGCTTCAGGGCTACAATCTACCTGGGTTTCTCCTTTCCCAGAACTGACAGCCTGCCAGTGCTACTTGTTCTTCTACTGCCTGGAGAAAGCTTCAAGGCAAAAATATTGCTTGTAATCTCCTTTCTGTCGCTGCCAGCAATGCTTCTGAGTAGAAGAAGGGCACCTCCCCTGTCAGAAAGCATGGAGGAGAAAGAGAGACAGTCTGGGGTGGGCAGAGAGAAGGACAGCCCTGCTGGGTGGTGGCGGTCCTTCCTCACTGCCCCCCCCCCAGGAGCCACCTGCCTGGCCCTGGAAGCGGGAACCTGGCGCCCCTTTTCACACCTCTGGCAGAGGCTGCGGCACATCCTGCTCATCCCTGAGCTTGGTCCTTTCCTCTAATGCTAACAGGAAACCCACAAAAATACTTCCAGATCTTGGGCTGAGCGTGAGCCCCACCGACAGACAAAACCCTAATAGGCAGGGCCACGACACCAGGGCAGGGAAAAGACACCCAAAAAATTGGGTCTGGTGTGACTCGATGTGGCAGTCCAGATGTCCAGAGAGCAAGGAAGGAGGCAGGATCTTCAGACTACAAATAAAGTCCTCAGGTCCCCACCCTTTCCCCACAAATGGGGTATCTCAGGGCCACCCCTGTAGTTTCCATTAGACCTCTTACTGCCTGGCCAAGTACCTTGTACCCAGGCACCTTCTCATGGGGTTCGGGAGGCTTCTGCGGGGAATGCCTTCACTTCTTGTGCCAATTCATCCCAGGACCTTCTGTAGATGCAGTGAGCAGACTCTAGAGTTTCTGGCCAGAGGCCCAAGCCAAAGACCTTGTCCTTCTGCTACTCCACCCTGGGCATATCTCAGGGGCAAAGAGCACCAAGGCCCTTGCCCTGGCCAGCCCAAGAGCCTTGGCAGGATCTATCCTCACTCTGGAGCCCACCCAAGGACTCCTCCGGGAGTGCAGTGGTGGTGGTGGCTGGCCTGTGAGCACTTGCCAGCGCGCCCCAAGGCAGGTGCCTCTGAAAGCCTTCAGCCTCCTCCTACCCCTGCTGGGCCGAGGAAGCTGAGGAGGCTGTGAAGGGCAGCTCCGCCTGCTGCAAGTGTGTTCTGTGACCTGGGACCTTCCCAGGTCTGAATCCTGCTCCATCGTCACCCTTCTCATTGACCTGCATCACTGTCACTGTAAACAAGAAGCTGGGCATGGCAGGGTGACATTCTCTCATCCTGCTCTCTGAGGAGACTTCATTAGCTACTGAACTGAACGACCATCCCAGAGAGGGGCTCCTGGGAAGCCAAAACAGCACACAGACTTGTTTTTCACTGTTCCTTCCCTGTGAGGAAGTCTATAACGGCTTGCCAGGGCCTATAAAAACAAATTTCTTAGCCTTGTGCTTGTCCTTTACAACCAGCCTGGACCTTCCTTTATTATCTAATCCCCTGCTGCTGTTGAATCTGAATCTTTTCTCCTACAGAGTCAGGCTGTCACTGTCCCAACACCAAGCGCATGCTAAGTCTGAGTCTCTGTCCCTTCTGGAGGACCTGATGTTCTCCTCTTCTCTCAGTCTACTTCCTGTCCACCCCCCCAAAAGCCAGCCGCAGCCCTACCTCTCTGTAGATGAAAGACCTGCCTCTGTCTCTGCTGTACGATAGGGCCTTAATCTTACGCTCTGTTCTGAACTGCTGCTCTTTGTGTTGAACTAAGTCTCCTCGATGGCGTCGTACTCTTCTGAGGACACGCTGTGTCTCTGTTTCTCTTGTTCCTTCCATATATAGCTAGGTTAGCTCTGTGCCCATGAAGATCACTGCAAGTATCCTTGTCACAGGCAGACAAGCCGTTACTAGAAACTACTAACGAAGATCAATGCTGAGTCACTTAGGTCAAGCGTTTGCCTATTTAGTTATTAGATTTATTGCCAAATGCATTGTAATTCTCTATATCTCACTGTGTCCTGGAGTCAAGAGCATTTGCCTGAACTGTGGGTTATTTCATATCTTTCTATACAAGTCTGAAGTGACTGTGGGGAGACTACACAATAGCATGAGATCAGCCGACCTGAGATTCAGACGCTAGGTCTACCTCTGTCTCCATACGTGACCTGTATGCACCTTAACCGTGACTGTTTTCCTCATTCTGAAAAATGGAAACAGCAATACCTAGCGCACAGGGTGTTTCTTAGGATTTTCTATTACATCACCTACAAATGTGCTTTGTGGGTAGTAAAGGGCTCTGCAGTGACATGGACTAAGCCTTTAGTCAGTTTTGACTGTTGTCATTTGTGATAATGACAGTAGTGACAGTGCATTTAGATCTTATTTAGTAAAACCCTAATCCCTCAAGATTTAGCTTCCAACCTTTGCTTTTCTAAGGCCATTCTTCCCCACACAGGACTGGACATTCTCTCCTTTCTGTTCACCTCATATCATCTAAGATAAAGTCCAAAGTTCTTAGTCATGAACTTTGGAGCCATATCAGGTCACTATTGTCACTTGTTCATACATGCATCCTTCTTTTTTTCTTTTGAGGTACTGGGGATTGAACTCAGGACCATGAGCTTGCCAGGCAAGTGCTTATTGTACTGAGCTATCTCCCCTGCCCATATATTCATCCTTCTATGAAGCTCTGAGTTTCCCGATCCAAGGACCAAGTATCCTCCACTATGTTTCCACTGCTGGACTATGCAATGGGTGTTCAGGAAACCAGGGACTGGATAGATAAGCAGGGATGCCAAAGGCAGTCAAGAGACTTGGCTGGAGTGTGAGCCAGATTTTCTCTGTGTGGAGAAACAGGCCAGAAGGACTGGGAATTTACCAGTGAAAGTGATTATGCCTTGTCACCCAACAAGACCAGCCCCCAATTCCCACTCTTCCTTCTTCCTCTTCCTTTCCCAGTAGTCAACACAGCCCGCCCTCACCCTGTTCCCTCTCTAACTAGCCTGCCGGATGACCGCGGGTTCTGCGGCAGCCTGCTCCAGAAGCGTACCTGCATACCAGCTGTACCACCAGTGTAGCTCAGCAGTGGCTCTGATCCTCTGCATGGCACATCCTCTGCATGGCAGCCACAAGGACAGTTCCAGCAGTTTTACTGTCATTTATGTTGCTAAACTATGGTTGTCAGGGTCTAATTTGTCTACCCCACTGACTATATAACCCTACACAGAATGCCACAAACCGTATTTGTCTATCCATATTTTGTATATGCCAAGTGATCAATAAAGATTTATTGGATGAAGAGGTAAATAAAAGTATATATTCAGCAGAAGGCAAAGTATATAGCATAGCTTGTGCTATTTCTTTAACAAGGAATAATTCTATCAGATTTAGTATTAAATCTTTGCAATAACTCTCTGAAGTTAGGTATTATCACTCGACTTTTATATAGAGGAAACAGGTTAGAAAAGCTAAGTGACTTTCCTGGAGTCATAAAGCTAGTCAAGAGTTCCAGGGTTTTATCATGGCCTCCCTGCAGCAGCTTGGTGGCACCTGCCCACCTGCCCACCTGCCCACCTGCCCACCTGCCCACCTAGCCAGCGAGAAGGTGTCAAGAGGCCAAGCTGTCCTGCCTCACTAGGGAAATAAACAAGAAGAATTTTTCTTATCATTTGGTGAGTCGGTGACATTTCATTTGACAAAGAGTCTAGGAAAAGCCTCTCCTGGGACTAGTTTTGGGACTGAACTCTGAAAATATGGTTTTATTGAAAAGGGATGCTAGGAATTGAGCTCCGGGTGGCCTTTTACACAGAGTAATTTATGCAGGAAATGAGAAATACATTTTTTTTTTTTAAAAAAAAAAGAAAGATACATCGATCTATGCAAGTCACAAAGACAGCAGTAAGGACAACAGGCACACACATGTACACATGAATATGCACACACACGTACACAGAAGATGCTCCAGAGGCACAAGAGCACAGGTTCTGGTGCGTGTGCATGGTCCTGTCTGCACACACAGTGACAAGCCAAAAGATTCCATGTCAAAGGGATACTCAGCCCACAATACGCCCACTAGCAATTGCCTCACGGCCCTGCCTTTCCCTTCCATGTCTTCCAGGAAAATTTGCAATTTTCCCCCACACATGTAAATTTCAGTCATTAAGGAACACAGGGGAAGCGTGACATTGAAGAAATTAATCTCTCTGCGCCCCTGTGTTTTTCAGGGTCCTGTTGCCTCCCTGTGATCCACTTCACGTGGAGATGGCGCCGACCCAATGACCTGCTGCCTCAGGCACAGCTCCCACTCAGGAAGATTTATACCCTGCGCCTGGAGGAGGCCCAAACACAGCCTGCTCTGAGGCAATGCAGGGGAGGATATCAGGAAGGCCAGCGAAGTGGCCGCAATGTTCTCCTTCAGGATGCCACTCAGAAATGGATCTCAGAAACGGGAGGGACTGCAAGAGGATTTCTCTCAAAACCCTTAGGCTCTCTGGAAAGGGATGGAATTGGCAAGGACCTTTTAATGTCAGGAATTCCCTCCTAGCCATGCTGCCTTGGACCTGGACTCAAAGTAGCAGCTAGGATCCCTATTCCTATGGAAGTGGCCCTCAAAAATTCGGGAAGCCAGAAAATTGAGAATCTGCACTGGGGCCGGAAGCAGCTGGCTTCTACCCACAATTCTGGGGGCTTGGGGCCTCCACCTATAAAGTGAGATAGTTAGCATAGGATGGCTACTTCCGCCTTGGTCTGCAGCAGGGGCCACTTGCCCTGCCTTACTTAGTAGGACTACATGTCTCTGAATTTGTAAGTTGACTTTCACATCCTCAAACATGTCCAGCCACACACATGAGCTCTTGGTTTAAGCTTCACAACAACTGCGACGTTAGTGGTGCACCCCCTGCGCAAACAGAGCAATCAAACCTGAATTTTAAATGTCTTGGTTAAGGTCACAAAAAAAAAAAATAACTACTGATTCAAGTGATATGTAATCATTCCCTATTTAGAAGCAAAATGTACCTTGAAAATCCTGGAGTTTGTATTGAAAAATATTTATTTTTAGTTAAGTTGGCACTGTACAGAAATTAACAGCCATAGTGACCTAGAAACATTAATTTTTATTTTTTTATTTATACATAGGTAATGCACTGTATTAAATATGTAAGGTCTTGTTGATGTGCATTTGATTATAGAAACAAATAAAGAATTCTCTAAATAAAAAAATTACTTTATTGCCAAGGTCAGATATGTTAAACAATAAATGTAATTTTAAACCTGGTGAATTTTTTCTTTGTGTAGGGTAGAGACCCATGGCAGTTGGCCCTCTCTTCTGGCCATTAAAAAGAGAAGCTAAGAGCTGGGTATGATGTTGTATGTCTGTAATCCCAGCACTTGGGAGGCTGAGGCAGGAGGATTGGTGTGAGTTTGAGACCAGCCTAGGCTACAAAAGTGAGCTCAAAGCCAGCCTGAACAGCATAGTGAAACCTTGCCTCAAAAAGACAAAAAAAAAAAGAGGCTAGGACATGAGATATAGCTCAGTGGCACAAGAACCTGTCTGGTAGGTCCTGAGTTCGATTCCCAGTGCCAATAAAATAAAGCAAAAAGAAAGGCCTAGTCTGAAATTAGAAAGATGAAAGAAAGGGAACAAAACTGTTCATCATTCATTCAACGTGTGTTTACTGAGGACCTACTATGTGCCAGAAACTGTTCAAACTTCTGAACAGGGCTGAGAAAACCCACCAGCATGCATAAGGCTTGCACTGTGGTCGATAGCAAGAGAAGAAACAAGTTATATAAAGGAAAGCCATAGAGTGCTAGCAAATGTCAACGACAAAGGACAAAAGATAATGGAACGGGTGAAGTATCAGAACTGTAAGGCCTCTCTGCTAGCTTTCTGGAGAAAACAGGCCCAGGTCTCAAAGACGGAAAGGTGTAAAACTCAGGGCAGAAGGAGACAAGAAGGCTTAGGTCGGAAAGCAGGGCCGGAGGAGAAGACTGTGCCAGAGAAGGTGGGGGATGGGAAATCCTTGTGCCAGGCTAGCAGGGTAAGCTGTCCTCTCGCCTGCTGTTGAACCTGTTCTTATTTCGTCCACGTCTCCCCCCCCCCCAATCTCTGGACTAAAGAGAAGTGAGGGACACTTGCTTCAGGCACAAGTTCACAAGGCGCCCGAATGACACTAAAACGGCAGCGCAGTCAGTGCTTCACCAGCCACACTGGGGCCTCAGACTAAAGACCACTGACGCTGCCCTGTCTCCGTGGATACCTACACAGAAATGCCCCACGTACCCTACAGAGGTGTGCAGTTATTAGGAGTCAAGCAAAAAATTTACGGTTTCTAAATAATTTGCTTCTTGGGGCCCGGCAGGATGGCCCAGTGGTCTAAAGCACCTGCTTAGGAAAGCTTAGGCGACTGCAGGGACCGCGGTTCCATCCCCAGCTCCACATGCTGCACCAGCCCTGGCAGGCTGAGCCGGCCATAAAAATAAATAAGTAAATAAACAAAAGAAAAAAATAAATAAATAATTTGCTTCTCATACATTTTTTTTTGCTGTGAATTTTGATTTTGAAGACTAATGCATTAAACTATTATTTCACTTGATTACTGAGTTTCCAGGGATCCCCTGAACCCTTCAATTTTGTGCCCAGAGTAAGCGAGTGCTGGCAGGCCTTGCTCCATGTCTTCTGTGAACACTGCCCATGTGCAGTGGCTATGCAGTGGGCAGAGGAAAAGAAGCCACGCCCACGAGGAGGAATCCACGCAAGGAGCAAGAAGAGGCCCTGGGGGGAGGCGGAGAAAAGCCCCAGCAGCCAAGCTCCTGTCCGCTCCTAGAACCTCCGGGAGCTGTGGGTTTTCTGCGGTGAGGGGGGAGATCCCAAGCTGACCTATTAGGAAGGCGACCGGTCCCTCTGGAGGGGCTGGGAGCTGTGAGAGTTATGGCAGTGATGTTACTGCTCCCCCACTTATTCCAGCTCTGCAGAAAAGCACCCTGCAGGAATGAAGCTGTGAGGTGCCCGAGGTCTCGGGGAGCTCTGGGGCTGCACTCTGGTTGGGGTGGGAAGGGCAAGCCGGACATGGATGGCTTTCACTCCATAGGAAAGCCAAAGACAAGCTCCTTGTTAAAGCTTCTGCCAAAAGGGCAAGGCCCCTTAGCATCCTTACAATGGCAGGCCAGGTAGAGGGGTTAATGTAGAACAAAAGGGAAGGTTCTGGAAGGATGAATACTGGCTGTCTGACATGCTTCCAAGGAAGGCCTCAGCCCCAGGCCATTGCTTTTCCTTCCTGTGCTTCCCTGCTTTTCTCCAGCACCCTCCAAACCCCAATAAATCCCCATTTGACCCATTTCTATGCTCAATCATTGTAATAGTTTTTTTTTTTTTTTTTTTTTTTTAAATAAGGTACATCTTCAGCACTCATAGTTGAGACCTTCCACGACATGGCTCCTGCCTACTTGTTCAGGATTATTGCTTATGCCTCTGTTTCATCCCTGGAGGGGTTGGCAGGTCCCATTGTTGTGGTCTGTGTGTGCTCCTCCTTAGCTGAGGAGGGGATTAAGTTCCAAGATTCTGCCCCTACAGAAGGCTGAAGGGAGCTTGCTGGCTTTTCACCATGTGACCCATAGAAGGCACCATCTACCAGTAACAAGCCCGCCTAGACACTGATTGCCTGACGCCTTACTCTGGTCTCCAGACTGAGAAATATACTGTTATTTAAAACCCACCTAATTTAACGTATTTTGTTATATTGGCCCAAATGGACAAAGCTATGTGCTCATAAACCAATCTGAGGCTGCCTGCTCTTATCAATAAAGTGTTATAGCACACAGCCACACCCACTTGTTCACTACTGTCTGACCACTTTCCATTATATGGCATGGCTGAGTACAGCAGTTTTGTAGCAAAATTGAATAGTTGCAACATAAAACCTGAAATATTTGCTACCTGAAACTTTACGTACAATGTTTGCTGGCCCTTCTCTAGGTCTTGTTCAACTACGCTGTCTGTCCCGCACACTCCCCCTGATCGCCCCCAGGCCTACTGCTTGTTCCCAGGCAGGGGCACCTTCTCTGCATGCTCTTATAGCTGAAACACAGCTCATTTCGGAAGGACTCTGCTCAAACATTATACGTTTGGTGAGTTTCTGAATTCCTATAAAGAGCCACCCTAACCTCCTTACGGCCACCTAACTTATCACTCACACTGGAATAACCATGACAGTGGTGGAGGTGGTTCTCGGCATAGGGCAGCTCCAGGCCTCACCTGAGCCAGCCGCGGCCCAGCAGGCCGCATCTCGGCCCCAGCCCTGGGGCCTTCTCCTCCTGCCCTCTGCAGGTGCGATGCCCAGTTCTGCTTCCCCTAGCAGGCAGCATGCCGAAGGGCCAGGACTGCGTGGGGAGTTTTTAATCCTTAGAGTGTCCTTGTGCAGAGCATAGGATCTGCTAATATTTGTTGAAAGAAAAGAAGGCAGGGCTGTGCTCCAAGCACTTCCTTTTAAGAGCAGCGAGCTGGAATAAGGAAGGACGGAGGAGCCAGCAGGCGCGTGGAAAGGTAGGATTTGCAGCCACAGAGGCTGCATGGTTGTGTTTTTGTCATTGCACTTGTATGCCCAGCTCCAAGGGGCCACTACCTGCCTGGGGCACCTGGGGTCATCTCACCTTTCTGGTTCCCTGCAGCCTACCACCTTCTTTCTCCCAGACCTGCCAACGCATTCTCTCAGCAACTTGCCCTTCTGACATCTGGTCTCCTGAGGCTGGGCCACACCTCCTGGTCTTCAGGGTCCCCTGTGTATTCAAATGCTGGCTCAGAATGGCCAGGAAGGCCGTGACAACCTGAATCCCTTCTGTATCACTTAGGAAAGGAAGGGAGCCGACCCCAGAATCACAGCCCATTTCTATGAGTTTTTAGCTGAGGCTGAATATGATGGCCAAAATTGGGATATGTGTGTGTCTCCTTTTATGAGACTCCAGCACATTCTACAGACTTCACTCACCAAAGCAGAGATACAAAGCAGCCAGGGACAAATGACCCATTTAACATTCTCAGAACTCCCCATCTGCGCTTCCCTGAAGAACCAGATTTGAAGTGCAAATCTCCTTCTACTATACCCAGTGCCTCCCATGTTCCCCGAATGTCACTCGTTTCCCACGCCTCTGGAGATCAGCCCCCAAATCTGTGCAGTGGCCCCAGAGGTCCGAGCAGTCCAGCTCTTTCAACTGCTCCGGTTCTTCCGGCTTGCTCTTTGCTTCCCAGCTGCCGAGGCGTTGCTTCTTCCTATCACAGGGCGTTTACAAAATCTATCACGGCTCCCTGGCAGGTACTCTTCTTCATGGACTTTCTACTAGTAACAGCCTATTCATCTTCACATCCTGACTCAAGACTTCCTCCGGGAGCTACACTGAACTCTCCTACCAAGCACAGCTTTTTTGTTATACTGCATTTCCTGAGCATTTGGTTACGTTTGCAATTATATCTCTGTGTGTGATTATTTGCGTAATGCCAGCTTTCCTTATTAGGCTACAAGCTCCACATGTGGGAAGGGACCCAGGCTAGCTTTGTTAACCATGAATCTCCAATACCTGGTAGCATTTCGAACACGCATTGAAAGACCATCTTCACTAATCTAGGCCAAAGTCTAGGAACACAAACTCTGGCCTCTTGTCTGTGTGGCATAAAGGGATTGGAGGTAAAATCTAGGGGTCAAATTCCCTTTCTGCTCACCATGCACTTGCATATGCAGCTCCTTCTCATCTTTTTTTTTTAAACATTTTTAAAATTATTTATTTATTTATTTATTTTTCCTTGTTTCAGAACTCTTGTTTGTTTATTTATTTATTTTTATGGCCAGCTCAGCCTGCTCTGAGGGCAGGGCTGGCGCAGCATGTGGTGCCAGGGATTGAACCACGGTCCCTGAAGCTGCCTAAGCTTTCCTAAGCAGGAGCTTTAGACCACTGAGCCATCCTGCCGGGCCCCCTCCTTATCTTTCTTGCAAAGATGTTTTTTAGGCCTGGTGCAGGTAAGGGCACATGACAGAGGTGATTTGTGCCCGGGCCCACATCTTGATCAAGACAAGCAGCAGATCTGAGGCCCATACTAGGGCAGAAAGTGAACCAGGAAAGATGCACAGCTGCTAGCAGCCAGCCCGAGGCCAGTGATCCATGGCGGGTCTTGAGTCTTCCATGCGGCTTTCCCACACGAGGCTTGACGGACGCCCGAAGGAGTCTGCTCACACCTAATGTTCTCTCTCCTTCCTGTTGTGCTTTGAATGTTCCCCTTCAGAAGTCATGCTACAATGAAACTGCCACTGTAGCAGAATTAGGAGGACAGGCCTTCGAGAGGCAGTCAGTCTAGGAGAGCTCTGCTCTCGGAAGTGGATGAGTGCCGTCGTCTTGGGAGCAGGTTTGGTATCACGAGAGTGGGTTCCTGGCGAAGGGCTGAGATGAGCAGGTTTCTCTCTGTCCTGGGCATGCCCCCTCATCCTCTGCCGTGTGATGGCACAGCAAGAAGCTTTTGCGGAACGTGTTCCCCCTCTTTCCCACTTCCCAGTCTCTAGAGCTGAAAGCCACATAAACTTCTACCCTTATGAAGTATCCATTCTGTGGTGCTCTGTTACAGCAATAGGAAGTGGACTAAGATCCTCCTTCCCTCCCCCCGACTTGCTGTGGCAGTCGTGTCCTCCTGTGTGTGGACAGCTTGCCCAGGACAGTGTCATCTCCCCCTAGGATAGGAGCTGCTCCTTCGGTGTCTTTGAGCTTCCACAGCCAGCAGGCCAGGTCAGCACACAATGAAGACTGAGGCTTCCTGCTGTTACACATGTGGGCTATGTAAGGGCGTCTGCCTGGGGCGCCAAGCTCTCTGGAGAATAGTAAGGCCTTCCACGCCCTGCCCAGCCCAAGCTGCTGTCCCAAAGCCTAGAGAGGATCAGCCCCACTAGAAGCCTGCAGCAGGTAAGGTCTGCAGAGAGACACCTTTGGCCTGGTGTTCACTCAGCCTGCCTCGCACCAGCCCAGCCACAGCTGGCAGTGGCACCCCTGTGTGGGGCTGAGCAGAGAGAGACCCTGCGGGCTCAGACCAGAGGAAGAGTATAGCAGCTGCCCCAGGCTGGCAGGAAGCCCACTCTTCACGAGGAGGTCTCTCTACGCCAGGCCAATAAATAATAGAAAGTCCAAGGCCCAAGGTAGCACACTCATGCCGCTGAGCCTCGGGCAGGCTGTCAGAGCAGCCCACTGGGTCAGGAGCACGGGGATTAATAACGCATCAATTTTAATGCAGGGAGAGGGCTTTTCTTCTGCTTCACAAACAGCAAAGTGAATGTTTGAGCATCCTGGCAGGGGGTTAATGAGGACTCTGATTAGTTATTCGGATCTCTCCACACTGCCTCAATCCATCCTCCTGGAGAAGAGAACAGGAAGGAGGTGTGTGTGTGTGTGTGTGTGTGTGCGTGTGTGTGTGTGCGCGCACGTGCATGGCACAGAGAGGCCAGGAAAGAGGATCGCCCCATCTTTGAGCGGGTCTCACCTGAGGAAATCTGCAGCTTACCTCCCCCTACCTACCCTGGACACACTGAGGCAGATCCAGTGGCTGACAAAGGCTGGTGATGACCTGGCCTGGCCCCTGGCTGGGGCAACCTGAGGGGGGTGACTCATGAGCCACGGAGAGGACAATGAGAGCTAGGGCTGTCCTTGGGACAGGGGACCAAGAGGCTTCCTCATTGGAAATCTCTGCATCTTGGCCCAGGCGACTCACTCAGGGGAGGGGAGGGCAAGGATGGGGAAGGGACAGGGAAGGTGGTGGTCCCTGAGAAAGGAGTTTCTCCAATCAGAAGCAGCACTACTCTCTGGCCCCCACTCTAAGGCAGGCCCAGTGGCGGGGCCACCTGCATCCTCTCCCTCGGCTGACTCCTGGCTAGCAATGATCCTGCTTATCTGGCCTGACACGGAGGACACAAGAGAGGGGCAAAAGCACTGCAGAAGCAGCGTCTCCGTGCTCAGGGGGTGAGGTTTCCAGGCCTTCTGGACATGTGCTCCAGGTCTTCCTCACATCACGACGCGGATGGACAGGCGCCCACTCCCCTGCCCATGCCAGCTCCCAGCCCGTCTGCTGCAGTCCAGAGTTGGATCCAGACCTGCCACGGTGACATCATGAGGGAGTGAGATGACTGCAGGGATGCTAAGATCATCTCAGTTTCACTGACGTCCCCAACGTGCGTTCCTCTCTGGAGCTTCCTGAGATCTGTCCCCCTTTCGGCCCCACATTCTCAGACTACGTGCTGAGGTCCCTCCATCAACTCTTCCCAAGGTCAAGGCCGATGTCCTCTTCACATCCATGGCTTCCTTGTGTCCCAGAGGCCTCTAGAACCTTGAAAGGGTTGCTGTTTGCCAGTCTCAGCTATTCTTTTTTTTTTTCTTATTTTATTGTTTCAGAACTTTTGTTTGTTTGTTTTTACGGCCGGCTCAGCCTGCCCTGAGGGCAGGGCTGGCGCAGCATGTGGTTCCGGGGATCGAACAGCAGTCCCTGTAGCCACCCAAGCTTTCCTAAGCAAGCGCTTTAGACCACTGAGCCATCCTGCCGGGTCTCAGCTATTCTTGATTCAGAATGACACAGCCTGTGGCTGCTCAGGGGTGCTGAGGGTTCCTCACGCAGATCCCAGGGCCTGTACCCAGGCCTCTGAGGCCGTGCTGCCACACATCTGCTCTGGTCTGGTGCCCATCCTACAGAATGTTCTACAGTGATGGAAATGTATCCCATAAACTCTCTATGGAGCACTCGAATGATGCCTGTGTGGCTACTCACTGAATTTTAGTTCCATTTCATTTGTCACCAACATACGCTGGCTGGCAGTGGTCCTGTGTATTAGACAGCACAGATGTGAAGGTCTTGTCCAGGTGACATGCGCAGTACCACACAGTTAGCAAAGAGCAAGGCTGGGAGGCAAACCAGGTTGTATCTGTTTTGAGGTCCTGCAGGCCGTCCCACACTGCAGAGCTTGGGGCGTTAGCATCAAGCACTAGCAGAAGCTAAGGATAAGGAGTACAGTCAGCGCCTCTGTGGGGCTCCTGTGTTGCCATGCAGCACCGGGTCTGTGAGGGTGGGAGGGAGCGCTGAGGGGAACAGTGCTGTGGAAGACACCATCTCTGTCCTTCAGGTGTTCTGCGTCAGCTGGAAGCAAAAAACTGGATTCTCCTTGGGCAGAGGCATCAGGGGCAAATCGAGTAGGGTGCCAGCCGATTTCCCATATGCCCATCCCAACCCAACCCTGCCCAGTTTCAAGGCCCCTTCTGTCCATTTAGCCACTCTGCCAGGCTTGGCTGCTCCCACAGTCCTCTCTTTGGATGAATGACACCACCACCGCTGCAGAAATTCAATAAGAAAACCTGCACAGGCTGAGGAGATGGCATAGTGGTCTAAATGCCTACCTTGCTAGCACCAGGACCCGGGTTCGCTCCTTGGTACACATGCTGTGCTCACCTAGAACACTGGGGCGCATTGTGCCAGCCACTGAGACTGGGTGCAGTGGCGCATGCCTGGAACCCCGGTGCTGGGGAGGCACAAACAGGAGGATCGCTTTGAGTCTGAGCTGGGTAGTGAGACCTTGTACCAAACAAACAAACAAACAAACATTTTAAAAATTAAAAAAAAAAAAAAACAGGATAGCCCTTAAGCTCTTTTCTCTCTCTCCTATTTTTCCTTGGACTGTGGCGACACCCTGACAGTTCTTCCTAAGTGTACGTTATATTCTCCCACCCTCCCACCCTGCTTGCTGTGCCCCCATTGCCTGTGGATGGCTCTACACAGGGCTTGAGAGGGCCCTGGCCTCCTCTGTCTCCTCGTGACCACCTGCGCTCCACCTCCCCAGGAGCTCTGCCTCTGCTGCACCCCTTTCCTGGAACACGCAATCCTGCCTATCTTCCCGGGGCCCCCACGCATTCCTAAGCCTTGCCTGTGGCCCATGGAGACACACAGCCTTAGGAGGCCACTTACCCGGTGGGACTGCGACTATGCTATACGCATCTCTCCTACCCAGTGGAGTCAGATGACAGCTTTGTCTTCCTTGTGCTCAGAGGAGCAGCGTGTGACCCACGGTCTGTCTGTACCGCATTTGTCCATCTGCCCTCTGCTCCCCACCCCCTGACCCTTCTCTGCATGGAGTGCGGTGTAGGCAAAGGTACCCAGAACATCCCCATCCACCCCACAGCCTGCCTTCCCAAGGCACAATGGCGTTCTCCACACAAAACCTGGTGCCCTGTGTGAGCTCTGATGGTGTCGAGGCAGACTCTAGCAGCAGCCGGCTCCAGCCCTTATCCAAATGGCTTTGGCTCTGTCACCCCCAGATTGCCCTCTCCCCATACCTTGGACCTCACCAGTCCTGACTCCCACGAGGCAACTGTGAGGCTCTGCACATAGAAAACCTCAGCTCTACTGAAGGCTGTGAGTACACAGTGCACAGATCTAGGCACCAGACTAGCTCACCGTCACTTGCCCCGCACTTGTACTTCCTCGATTCATAAAGCAGGGCTTCCGGGAGTTCTCACCGGATACACACCACTCTCCTCTGGAAGGAGGGAAGCCAGGGACGATTCCCATTTTATAGATGATGAAGAGAGGAGCACAGAAATGAAGGAACTCATCCAATCAAAAAGGTTTGATCCATAAGTGAAATAAACCAGACTTACATATGCAAATATCAGATAGTTTCCCTAGTGTAAGGACTCAGAAGAAGAAATAAGTAAATAAATTTTGGGCGGTACCAGGAATCAGTCTCAGGACTTTGCATTTTCTTCATCCTCAACCCTGTAATTTATTATTTTTTTTAAAGCCAGGCGTGATGGCGCACACCTGTAATCCCAGCACTCGGGAGGCTGAGGCAGGAGGATCGGTGCAAGTTCCAGACCAGCCTGGGCTACCAAAGTGAGCTCAAGGCCAGCCTGAATGGCATAGCTAGACCCTGTCTGAAAAAGACAAAAAAAAGGGGCCTGGAGGGATGGCTCAGTGGTCTAAAGCGCCTGCTTGGGAAAACTAGGGCGGCTTCAGGGACCGCGGTTCGATCCCTGGCTGAGCCGGCCATAGAAATGAGTGAATAGATGAGCAAGGGTTCTGAAACAAGAAAAATAAATAAAATAAAATAAATTCTTTAAAAAAGAAAGAATAGTGACTTAAATACAAAATGCATTTCGAAGAGTTAAAAAAATGTTTATTGAAAGTGTTAATGTTTAATTGTTTGACCAATCTTAATACCTATATCTATAATCTAAACAGATTTGATGATTAACATATATAATACAACTATTGCTAAATTTTTCTTGCTTTGAAATTCTATACTGTATGTACTCTTGCTTGTTACTGTTTTTCTCTTTGTTTCAGCTATTTTTACTCTTTGAAATAAAATTAAATCTAAAAGCAAAAAATATTTGATCCTTAGGGGCCGGGGAGATAGCTCAGTAGAATAAGTGCTTGCCTGGCAAGTGCGAGGGCCTGAGTTCAATCCCCAGTTTGATCCTAGATTCACACTCAGATTCAGAATTTTTATTTTACACTCATTGTTCAATGAACTGGGAGAACAAGATTATCAATTTTTTCTTTTTTTTTTTTAATTTAAAAGGGGTTACAGAAGAACAGGTTTGGAGGAGACACTGATGGATTCATCCGAGAATGCACTTTATTTAAAGTTTTGCTGTTCACTGTATAGGGAAAGATTAACAGGAGCTTCCGGTGCTGCTCTGCACCCCAGTCTCCCACATACTCCTCCCACACAGGTTGCTCCCTAACACAACCTCATTGCTTTTGCCTTGCGCCCCCAGGGAGGACTTCACAGGCTTGTACCACTGACTCTTGCAGGTTACCCAGACTTAGGGACCGCTTCAAATGCTACTTCTTCTGCAAAGCTTCCCAGGCTGCCCTGGTCTCTTCTCCCTCTGGTTTTGCCTTCACGGCACTTTGTATATTCTATGGCTATAGTCATGTGTGGGTCTGCCTCCTCCATGGGGCCTAAGGCAGGGATAATTCTGGTTCATTTTTGTGTCACCCACAGTATCTAGCACCATGCCTTGGGCATAAGAAATTATTTTAAAAATAGGGTGCATTGAGCCAGGCGTGGTGGTACGTGCCTGTAATCCTACCATTCTGGAGATTGAAACAGGGAGACTATAAGTTTGAGATCAGCCCAGGCAACATAGAAACTTAGTGAGATTCTGGGGATATAGCTCAGGGCCAAGGCTCTGGGTTCACCTGCTGGGATCAAAATTGTGTTCCTAAAGAGAGCTCTAAGCTTTAACCCAAAACTTCCAAGAGGGAAATGGAAAATGTAGTGCGTCTCACAGCTTTGTCTGAATCTTTGTTTCCAAACCTGAGCTTTGTAATAATTTGAAATTATTACAGATGAAATCTGCATCTACAAGAGGCAGAAGGAGGGGTTATAAACAGGAAGTGATACATAAGAGTAGCTGAGACCTGTTATAGTGTTGTAGGAAAGGCAGAAAGGAGGAACTGCTGGAGTCTGAGAATTCCTCTTCTTCCACACCCACACAGCTACAGGTATTCTCCTCTCTCTCTCTCTCTCTCTCTCTCTCTCTCTCTCTGTCTGTCTGTCTTCTCTCACTCTCTCCCTCCCTTCTTCTCTCTCTTGCCCTCCCACCCTCCTTCCCTTCCTCCCTGTCTCTGTCTCTTTCTCTCACCCTCTCTCCCTCCCTCTCTTCCTCTCTCTCTTTCTTGCCTTCCCTCCATCTCTGTCTCTGTCTCTCTCTCTTACACACACACACACACACACACACACACACACACACACACACACAGAGCACAATACTGGAAGCAAAATGGAAACAAAAAAATAATAAGGGATCAAGGCAGCTCCTGCCTGAGGCAGACAGGAGGTTGCTAGATGACGGAAGGAAAGGAAGCGATTTAACTCCCACATTGTTTCGTGTTTTTCAAGGACAGTGATCATGAAACCGCAAAGATGATTTTAAAAGCGACAGGTGCGGGGATGGCAAGCTCCAGGCTGAGGGTACGGGCACGCATCCTAGAGTGGGTGGCAAGCTCACGGATGGGCTTTGCAACCACTGTTAGCTATCTGTGAGCCAATGGAAACAAAGAAACAGACATCGGTAGGTTGACTATTTTCATAACTTGGCAAATGAATGTAAGATTCTAGAAGCTACCTGGCAGTGCTTGACATTAACCGCCCATAAGGAATCCTAAGTAGATTTTTTTTATATATATAAGATGAAGAAGGGGGCTGGAGATATAGCTCAGCAGCATAAGCACCTGCCTGGCAAGTGCAAGGTCCTGAGTTCGATCCCCGGTACTACAAAGAAAAAGAAAGGGGAAGGAGGAGGAGGAAGACGAAGATGAAAAGAGGAGGAAGACGAAGACGAAGAAATCTTCCACAAGATCCTCAATAAAATGGGACGTGATCTTTTTAACCGAAGAATGATTATCCTCACTCGACCCAAATTTTAGTCTGGAAGGAAGTATTTATGTTCAAGTAGTTGACTCTGTATCTATGAATGATATTTTCTTTTTCTTCCTTCCTTCCTTTCTTCCTTCCTTCCTTCCTTTCTTTCTTTCTTTCTTTCTTTTTTCTTTTTCTTCTTTTTCAGACAGGGTCTCGCTATGCAGTTCAGGCTGGCCTTGAACTCATTTTTGTAGCCCAGGCTGGTCTCAAACTCACACTAATCCTCCTGCCTCAGCCTCGCAAGTCCTGAGATTACAGGCGTGCACTACCACGCCTGGCTCACTGAACGATTTTTATCAAAGATCTACATAATGTGGTAGAAGGTCCACTTTGCACTCTGCAACTAGAGGAATAGCTGCTGTGCTTGAAGAGCAAAAAGACGGAGAAAGAGTTTGGGAGGCAGGAGCAGCAGGCGAGAAGGAGGGAGAGGGGTGATGTGGAGTAGAGATAAACACACATTCATTGGTTAGACTGCAGTCAAAGTGCACGGCGAAGGAGGCAAAACTTAAGAGCATTTCGGATGGGGAAAAGATGAAGGGAAATTTGGCTGCAAATGTAACAGGTACTAGTAGAACACTGGTTTATATTACTTGCCCAAAGGAAAGGTAAAAAAGAAATATAAAAAGAATACTTGCAGGGGCCCGGTGGGATGGCTCAGTGGTCTAAAGCCCCTGCTTGGGAAAGCTTGGGCGGCTTCAAGGACCGTGGTTCGATCCCCTGGTCATGCTGCACCAGACCTGCCCTCAGGGCGGGCTGAGCCGGCCATAAAAATGAGTCAATAAACAAAGAATACTTGCAGTCGCAGGCTCCAAGATACTTGGCTTGTTCACAAAGCAGGATATGGGTCAGATCACACGATAGAAACTTGTTTCTTTGTTTTCTTTAAAATTATTAATTACTGGGACAGGGATACAGCTCAGTGGCTTAAATGTCTGCCTGGCAAGTGCAAGGTCCTGAGTTCAGTTCCCACTACCAAAAAGATACTTTATTTATTTTTATTTTTTGTATTTTAGAGAAGGCTCTACAGGGTGTTCAGTGTCTCACTACTAGATTAGACTCATAGTGATCTGCCAGTTTATAGCCTCCCAAGAGCTGGGATTACAGGCATGGGCCACCAAACCCAATCTCAATTATCATCTCAATGCGCCCCTCCCCCAGGGCACTGCAGGCCTGGAGATCAACACCCTCCAGCCCCTGTGCCTGCTTGCAAAGATACATTATTAACTGCTGAATATGGAATATAAATATATATTATTTTAAAATTTAAGCTGATACATAAAGATTGGACCTATGTGTTGAGTATGACCTGATGCTTAGGTATCTGTATGGCGGTGTAATATTTAAATCAGGTTAAACACACCTATTTCATCAAACACACACACACACACACACACACACACACACACACACACACACACACGCACTTTTTTCTTCCAGTGCTGGGGATTGAACCCAGGCCCTCATACATGCTAGGTAAGAGCTTTACCATTGCACTCTATGCCCAGCCCTTTTTATACATTTATTTTGAGACCAAACCATTTGTTATGTTTCCCAGGCTGGTTTCAAATTTGGGATCTCTTGATCACCCTCCTAAGTAGCTGGGATTACAGGCATGGCCGCGTTGCCATGCCAGGTACCATTTCTTTATGGCGAAAACATTGACAATCTATTCTTCTGGCATTTTGTGATACACATCACTGTTCACAGTCACCGTGCTGTGAGCTTCGACACCAGAGAACCTGACTACTAACTAACTGTTGCTTGGTACCCAGGGGCTGACCTCTACATATCCCTCCCTCACCCCAGAGGAGGAAAGTGTTTACTGCAGAAGAGGGTTACTGATGGTGCCCCTGCTGGGAAGGCTAGGATTCTGGGGAAGAAACACACCTGCAGAGACGAAGGCCAGTCAAGCCAGCGCCTGACTGTCATCCTCAATACGTACCCACTGTGCAGAGGAAGGGAGCTTTATCTTGTGCCACCCCGAGAGCGGGTCTAGGGAGAGACGGACGTGACACAGAGTCAAATGATCCCTTTACATGGGGAGTTTTGCCAGCAAGTACCGCCTACCGCAAGAGAGTTGCTTTTCCCAGGAATATTTAGGAAAAGAATGAGAGCCTGCCAGTTGGAGCTCCTTCCCAGTGGGACGGGTTAAACCAGTTGACCTCTAAGGCCCTTTCCAGCTCTAGGATGTTACGAGACCCCTGAGTGAGGAGGATGTTTCTGATTTCGACAAAGCCTCCCCAGAGTCCCTTGAATACATTGCAGAGGTCACCATCTCCTTGGCCAGTATCATAAATCTCTTTCTGCATTCTGGGGAACTACTCTGGGGAGAAATCATGGTGGCCATGACATGTGGCATTTGGAAAAGAGCCAACATTTTCCCTCTTGCTTTTCACAGAGATTTCTCTCTCTCTCTCTCTCTCTCTCTCTCTCTCTCTCTCTCTCTCTCTCTCTCTCCTCTCTCTCTCTCTCTCTCCTAGGATTTCTGGAAGAATGTGGCTCCATGCAGCCTTCCCGGTATCTGGCCCAGGCACCAGGCAGAGCTGGCCCTTGTGGTCCCTGGCAGGACCCCCAGAAAGAAGGTGCAAGCAGCAGTAATGGGGCACCCCCTACGGAAGCCCTCACAGTTCATAGGCACACGGTATTGTGTCTGTGAGGATTTCTGCTTCCATCATGTCTGCACCTGTGCCCACACCGCCTCGCTGCACTCTCAGTCATGCTCCCAGGCCCTCACTCTTTGCAATAGATGTTAGTCTCTGAGTTGAAGGTATGTCCCCTTCAGCACTCATTGTGTTCTTCCTTCGGCTGTGGTGAATGGGGTGCATGTCTGATGTAATTCCTTCACTGGGAAGCAAGCTCCTTGAGGTAACAGGCTTTTTGTTTTCTGCATAGTGTTGGCCTTGCATCTCAGTAGCAAGGTGGTGGCCAGACACACACTGGACTGGTGATTCAGAGCTCCAACCCTGGCTTGGACACCAACTGTTTTTGTTCCTTGAGAATAAAATGAACACAGCAGCAGAATCCTGAGGTGTACTCAGGCTCAGTCTTATGATTTTGAAAATGTCTTAGGGTACTTATCCCTATCCTGTTTATCTTATTCTCTGATGGTTTTCCGTTGTCACCCATCCATCCATCCATCCATCCATCCAAAACTCCCTCCCTTCCCTCTCACCTTCCCTTCCTTCCTTCCAGCCATCAATCCAGCCTTACCTATAACCTATATTGGTTGAGTCTCTACCGGGCTAGCCCACTAACAAGCCCATGATGTATGTTCTGCTCTTAACAGGGGCACAGTCACAGCAGAGGACATGAGCACGGACAACACAGAACAAAGCTCCGAGCAGACAGGTGCTGCGTGAGGGGTGAGGGTCAAGTGTGCTGGGCTCACAGGGAAGGAGAAATGCAGAGAAGGATGCTGCTTAAAATACCAAAGTTCCTCATCACACCTCCACCCTACTCTAAGTCTCCTAAGGCCTTGAATTCTTTCTCTTGGCAAATTCTCCAAATGCAGCAGTAGGAAGGGGAATATGTGTGGATTGCAAGCAGAGGAACAGAGAGGCCGAATCTCATGGTCCCCAGAGAGCCAGTGGCCAGGCCCAGCCAGAGCATGCCGGGGTCTCTGAGGGCCAGAGTCTGCATTTTCACGCCGCTCGCCCCTCCCCACCCCCACTGCAGCGGCACACTGCGCAAGTCATTTATTCCTCCATAACATTTGCTCGAAGGAACGTTAGCGCTGAATTATAGCCGGGCCCATTATCCCACAATAACTGTCTGGGAAATGTTAATGTTAATGCATGGATCATGCAGAATGCCACATTAGGGGTTTTATGGTGGACATAACATTTTTATGAACTTTTTCTGTGGTAGCACCAGGCTTTGATGGAAAGAAAAGGAAAAAAAGAAAGTATGGGAAGGAGGAAAGAAAAGCCAGCCTAGGGGAAGTGGCCCCGGGAGCAGAAGAGGCATTTGATAGCCATGAAGGCTGAGTCACCAGCTAGTATCCCCTTGGGAGCAGGCCTGCCCTGGCAGCGTGCCAGTGGGTTGAATATCTTTGGCATTAGATAGTTGTAAGTGGTAGAGCAACCAGCCAAATTGGCAACTGGTAGGAGACAGGGTCTGCAGGGCAGACCCATAAAACTTTTCAGCCACCTGTCACTGGGCCAGCATTTGGTGTCCATGGGGTCTGCAGAGAGGGTGGAAAGGGGTGCTAGAGGTTTGGTGGAGTGGCAACCACAGGGCCGCATGGGGGGCTCACCTTGGGGAGCGATGGCTGACGGCTTAAGGAGATTTTAATTTCTGCCATTAAAGAAGAAAAAGGAAAAACACAATCTTGGGAATGGCAGGATTTTACACCTGGCTTTTAAATAGGACCAATAAAGGCAGTGTTTAGCATTTTATATCCTTGCTCAAAAATAACGATCTTTGGTTCTCATCTCAGACATATTTTAAGTGAGCTTCTGTCTCCTGCCTCCAGAATCCTCCTTCTGCAGGCTGGATTTATGGCTCTGTTCTTTACCTGCCCTGGGCTCAGATTTAAGTCTCATAACCACCTCGCTGCGGTCATCCTGTCTCTTCCCTCGCCCTCCCCACCCACCTTGGTGGTCGCCTCTAGTGCTGTGACTGTAATTTTTCTTCCAGACTGGGTGCTGCTTATCTCCTGCCTCTGCAAGACCCTCGCTATAGACATTCCACTGAACAGAGGAAGAGGAGGGCTGGGAGTGGGTGGCAGCGCTCTCTCTGCAGCTATGCCCATCTGCTGCCCAGGGTGGGGTTCAGGAACCAGCCACTGTCCAGACCCTGCAGGCCTCAGACCTAGGACAGGTGGGGTGTAGAGGGTGTGTGTGTGTGCATGGTTGGTCTCTGAAGCAGAGAACAAAAGCAGTTAGCAAACCAGTCCTTCTGCAGAACCCAGCCGTGGGCTTGTGGAGAATCGCCAAGCAAGGTACCAAGGTGCAAAGGCGAGCTCCTTTGGCTACAAGTCAGACCTCCAGGCTGTGGACCTCACATAGCTCTAGGTTTCCAGTACAAGGCTGAGGCCAGAGACGCAGTCTCTGAAGGACAACCATCAGATTACCTGGAGCCCTTAAGGTAGGCAGGATGTCCTTCTTTGAGGCAAGGTAAATGCCATCGGCATTGGGCTAGATAGGTTTAAAGCTAGGCTCTACCACAGAGAACTTGAGCAAGGCTTTTTAGAAACTTTTTTGGGTTCCATATCCTTGTATTTAAGAAAAGGAAATCAAGGGGCCGGTGAGGTAGCTCAGTGGCACAAGTGCCTGACTGGCAAGTGCAAGGTCATGAGTTTGAACCCCATGAGTTTGAACCCTGGTCCCACAAATAAACAAACAAACAAATAAATAAAATTTAAATTAAAATTAAAAAAGGAAATCAAAATGCACCATCTCTAATAGAAAAACTTAAAGTCTGAAATGAGAAAAATCCCAAACCTATTGAGCGCCCACATGGTGCCACACGTGGACAGTTCTACACTGTTACTGTCACAGATGTGCCACACTAGAAGGAAAATGCCACATAGGCAGGGATCTCCATTTGGTTTCTTCATGGGTACTGTAAGGCCTACGGTAGCACTGGGCATGTGTTAGATCTTCTGTTCATACTTAGCGAATAAATGATTGTGCAAGAGCACCTGAGCAGATCCTCGCTCCTCAGTGTCCCTTACCCTAACCTTGGATGATCCCTAGGCATTTCTCCTAAAGCTGTCTATGGAGGGACATTGCCTAGGTATGTAGGACTTTTGAAATGTCTTAACATATAGTGCTGAGGTAGGGCATGTGTGTGTTTCTGGCCTGACACATACGGAGTTGGCGCCAGCCCTCACTTCTGTTCCCTCCAGGACTAAAAGCAGGTGTACCTGGTCCAGACAGCAGGCTGCCAGCCCTGGCTTCACACACCCCCTCCGGTGCCTCCCAGCCTGCTCCCCTCCTTCCTGGGCTGCCACATGCTGGCTCCTGGGGACCCCTACCATATGTTCCATTCCAGCTCTAAACTGCATGCTAATTGTTCTGAGGAACAGCTCCAGCTGGAAAAGCAGGCAGGCCGTTGACAGACCTTAAGATAACACCCAGCTTCCCGTAAGCCAGGGGCTTTCCAAGCAAGGTGAATGGAAAGTCTTCCTTTCCGAGCCAGAGCTCAGTGAGATGGCAGCCCCGAGGCTGGGGCTGCCATCCAGGGAACCGGCTCTCCCTGGTGTCTACCCAATGAGCCCATTTCAGAGCAGTCCTACCTGAACAGCCTTTTCTGTGGAGGCCCTGGGGCGTTTCCTGGGCCCCATAGGCTTGGAGAGGCAGCCTGAACTGCGGAGGATGCTTTCTTGCCAGGCCCCTTGCTGCTGCCAGTGTCCTGCCACATCCCTGTACCCCTCTGGCATCAGCCTCCACTGGGGCCCATCACTGCCTTTGGGCCCCCAGCTCTCTGGGGCAGTGAGGAAAGAAGTGACAACGAAGAAGGCCAGGGTGCAGCAGCGGACAGGTAAGCATAGCATTGCTATCTGTCTTTCCCATGTCCTGCAGCAGTAAGGGGTGTGGTCCCTTTTCCTGTCGCTCCATGCAGGCCCCAGTCCTTCTCCAGTTCTGTGATGCAGACACACAGTTTTGTCCTTCATTTCTGTCCACATTTTCCAAGAGTGGAAGGAGAAATATTGAAGTGGCAGCTTTCTGATGAAGGAAGCATGTGAGATAGAGCTGTGGGGTTGGTTGGGTCACATCAAATTGGAAGGAATCTTCAGGGCCATGATTTCTACAGGAAGCGGTCAGGACAGGGCTCTGGGAGCTCACATCCCGCCTTCCAACTCACTGCCTGCAGTCAGCCCTGAGGACCCACCTGCACCCACAGCCTTTCCTAGGCCTGGGGCCTGCCTGGGGCTGTGGTGGAGGTGCTGGGACTGTGACCAGAAGCTTAGAGTCTGGGCCCCAGAGCCAGCTCTGCGACCAATTAGCTGTCTGACCCCAGGCACATCACTCAGATCTGTACCCCATCCACTCCTCTGCAAAAAGGATGGTGGCGCAGAGCTTGCTTTACAGATCCCTCAGGGTGGCTGGAGGGGTTCTAAGAAGCAAATGTGAAAATCCTGGGAAAATTGTAAAGCACAGTTCAAAAGTAGGAGGTTTAAGTTGCAGTTATTTCCAGGGCTTGAGGTGCTAGAAGATTCTGAGGCAACCATCCCATCCGACAGGGGTGACCCATTTGGCTTGCAGCATTCAAAAGAGCTGCAGGTGGAGCTCCGATCCCTGAGGCAGGGCACCATCTCCAGATCTACCTCTGGGGATCAAGGGCCAAGGCACGGGGAGTCGCGGGAAGAACAGACTCACCCTGAGATGCCATAGGTGTGGAGGGTGAGCCAGGGGCCGGAAGGGGAGTAGGGGAGTGGCTCGGATCGCAGCTGCACTGGCGGTGTCTTCACGCCCCAGGGTTTGCGCAACTCAACTGTTTTCCCTCTTTATCTCTCACTTCCCAATCCCTCTTGGGAAGAGAGGCAGAGAGGGCTTGGAGGAGGGAGTAGAGAGCCTTCTTTCTGGGGAGTGGCCAGCAGGAAGGGGACAAGCTGTGTGAGCTCTTGGCCACTTGCCCACGTGGGCTCAGGCTGGCAGCAGAGCCTCCATCCCATCTACTTCCCCATCACACATGAGGATGAGCATAAGACTGACAGCTCCTCACAATTAGGTGGAGCCGGGGATGACCTTGTTTTTAACCCCCCACAGTGCTCCGGAGGGCCTAACTTGACCTTCAGGTCCACAATCCCCCCCGACACCGTGTGCTCGGAGCGGCCAACAGTTCCTTGACAGCCAGCTTCTCTCTAGCTTAGGGAGGTGGCAGGGGAGGGAGCCAGAGGCTGGCTTTGTCCCCGGAGGCCTGTGGGCCCCGACTGCAGTACAGTCAGCCTGTGGAAGGTGACACGGGGGCAGCAGTCAGCAGGAACATTGCATTTGCACCGGTAGCAGCATCAGCGGACAGTGTGGCAGCCAATCTCTGATCAGATATGGCCTTGTTTAGTTACTCAGTGGATGGCCAAGGGCTAGGGCAGCTCAGGGCCAGAGAGGCGACTCAAGTCCTCTTGGCCTCTCCAGGCCCAGCTTCTAGGCATGATGGCTGAACATGGCCTGTTGGTTTGTGCTGTGCGTACAGTTCTTCTGTTTGCTGCGAGGATTGTACTCTTTTCTCTGCCAGTGGAGCAGCTACTCATCTTTCAAGGCCTAGCACTTTCTCTCTGAGGCCTCTGTGACCTGCAGGCTGAAGAGCCCCACCCCAGCACCGGATCCTCCAGGCAGACAGAGGAGCAGTGTCTGGGATTCGAGGCCTGCTCTTAGGTGTCAGTGAGCATCGGGCCCCCAATGCTTTGCCATGACGAGCTCGCTAACGCAGAAGCCTTAATAGGCTTGAGTCTGCACACAGTAGGTGCTGGGTGAATGGAGGCCAAAACGACTTAGTCGATGCAACTAAATAATTGCATGCTTAAATGCCATCTGTGAATCCAACACTCAGGGAGCTGGCAAGACAGCCGGCCTCCTGAAGCTTGCCCCAGGAAATCACTATCTTCCTCGCCACCACGGCCTCTCGCTTCCCGCCTTGCGCCCAAGCCCAGGCCCAAGCCCAGCCCCTGAGTCCACCAAACCTGAACTGTTTATTATTATTATTATTATTATTAACGATGAGACAATAGATGATCTTTTGACATTTTCATGGCCGTTTGGAAGAAGGAAAGATAATACGTAATACATTCGTATACTTCTGTGTGTTTCTTGGCTCTGACAGCTAAAATTTCCATGTCTTTATGCAGGAGTCCTGGAGAGCCGAAATCCTTGATAATGCCAAACAATTCAACACTTCATTCTCTCTTTGCTCTGTCTGCACCACAGAAAAATACCAACTTGATGCTGCCAGCTGTGGGCAGGGAGATCAGATGCTACATTTTTTCTTACACACGGGAGGAGTGGGTCCTGCCTGGGTGGCTCTGTCTGGGGCTGAGTTTGGGACTCTACTTCTTTTTTTCTTTTTTAAAGTTTTTTAAATTTATTTCTCTTAAACTTCATTTATTTGTTTGTGTTATGGCTGGTTCAGTCTGCCCTGGGTTGGGAGTGCGCAGCATGTGGTGCCAGGGATCGAGGAGCAGTCACAGAGCTTGCCTTAAGTTTCCTCCGCAGGCGCTTTAGACTACTGAGCCATCTCGCTGGCCGGGGACTCCACTGGTAATTTATCTAAGACAAAGGACAGAAGACAAAGGACAATCTGGTCCTACACACACACACACACACACACAGACACACACACACACACACACACACACACACACACACACACACACAGGCTGAAGGAGCTTACACACCTGAGACACTTTCTTTCTGCCTCTTTCCCAGGCAGACTCCAGCATCACTAGCCGCCTCTAATCTAAGTGACAAACATACTTCCCAGCCAGTCAGCCCAGGGGCCTGGAGTTGAGCAGAGGCAGCAATGTCTTCAAGTTCAGACTCAACTCGGGCAGCGCATTGCAGGCTGGGGCACAGTAGCAGAACCTTCCCCTCCTGGAAGGGGAAGGCCACCTAGAGGCCAGGGCTTGCCCTGAGCCACACACTGTGGTGTCAAACCCTTCTTCCAATCACTAGGACAGAAATGTATCTATTGGTCCATCTGCTCCCTGAGTCACTGATAAATATTAAATGCCTGTGGCATGCCAGGTACTGTGTTCAGACCCCAGGTAGCTTTCCCTTCAGAGGAAAGGCTCAGTTTTCAGGTTTCACTCTCCAGTGGAGCAGAATGCAGGATTTTTGCCTGTGCAGATCTGGGTAGATTCTGTGAAAACAAACTCTGGCTTCAGAGTACATTTTCAGCCCCCTCTTCTCTCTTCCCTTGGGTTCCCCCACCTGCCCACACATTCACTTGCCTGCCCTACAGCCCCCCCTGAAACGGATCGAACGCCCCAAGCCTCTGTTACATTAATGCATCACTCCTTCTAAATAGTGGTTAACAATGTAGTCTTGATCAGAGTACTAGGATCTAAAAGCTCAGTTCTCAGACTAAAGCACCTGTTTAGGCAGAGTGCAGTGGCTGGCAGTCGGATCCCCAGCCTGCCCTGCCACCCTCACCCCCGGGGGCATGCTGAGATGGCATAGAGACTGAGCATGGTGGCAAATGCCTGTAATTCTAGCACTTGGGAAGCTGAAAACAGGAGAATCACTATGAGTCTGATCTACACAGTGAGAGCCTGTAATCCCTGCACCCTGTAGACCCTATACTAAATACATAAAAATAAATAAACAAACAAACCAACAAATAAATACAAGCAAGCTCAGTTCTACTGCTTGCCAGCTGGAATCGCTCAGCCTTACTGTACCTTCCTGGCCTCATCTAGAAGTGGGTACCATGCTTACAATACTCCTGGACAGGATTAAATGCTGTGATACTATCACATAGTTAATGTAGTGTTAAGTACCTAGGCCAAAATGCAAGCCGCCTTGCTGTTACAATTGTTATTTTAACTTTTATTTTGCAGTGCTGGAAATGGAACTGAGGTCCTTACCCGCAATAGGCAAGTGCTCTACCGTGGAAGCCTCTTATTATCTGATAGGAAGCAGCCGAAAGAGTGACAATAGGGACTGGGCACAGAGCACTCTCACACTTTCAGCTTGCCCAGCTCTGCTCCCTCCAAGGGTGTCCCTGCACAGTCAGGGTGTGAGCCACTCCCTCACTCCCAAGCGTCCCCGCCCTACTCCACTCCCTGCCTTGCAGGACACCCAGAACTCAGATCTCCTGTCCTCCTCCGAGGATCTGGGCCAGGAGCAGAGGATACCACCCCCAACCCTGGGCAGTCAGGGAAGGGACAGCTCAGTGTCGTCCTTTGTGGAGGGAGTCACTCTCCTACCATGGCCAGGTTGCCTCCAGCATGGAGTCATCGTGAGGGAGGCAGAAAGACGGTCTCAAAACAGACGCAAAGATGGGAAAGAGACCAGTTGTTTTCAGCTCTGTGGGTAGGCTCCACAACTTTGGTTGAATCCCACCGCCATTTGAGGCCCAGAACCTAAGCCTGAGAAACAGCACCCAGGTGGGAGGATCCTCACTGTCCAGGTGGGGAACAGGAGCCCTCAGATTAGAAATCTGACTTTTGGTGGGGCATTTGAATGAAACTTATTATTTAATTACTCCCAAGAATCCTGTGAGATCAACATGGCAGATATCACTAACTTCATTTCATTAATAAATATGGTGAGACCCAGAGGTGCTGAATGACTTGTCCAGCATGACAAGGAAGTGGTGCTGCCGGGGTCCACATCCACTCGTCCTGTCTCCGGGCTGAGTCCACTTTGGGCCACCCTGCCCTTCCCTAGGCCTTCTTCATTCCCACTTTCCCCAGGGAAGGGTCCGAGGGGCTCATCTTTCCTGGGTTCTAACAGAGGAGGTGAATAAGCACAGCCATACTCTGCCTGGGGTTGGAGTCACAGCCTGATCCTGAGACAGCGGATGGGGCTTTCTTGGACTGTGACACGAAAGCCAATGACCAAGTCAGGTGCAAAAGGAACAAGCAGGGGCCTGACCTGCAGGCCCACCACAGGGGTTGGGCAGGCTGTAGTAAGGCACTGAAGGTAGAAGCCCCAATCTAAAGCCAAGGTTTGGCTTATTCTGACAGTCCTGAACCTTAATTTCCATCCATCTATCCACCCATCTATCCATCCACCCAAATATCCATCCATCCATCCAAAATGTTGACTTAGTACTGCGCACTGTGCCACCCTTCCAGCCACCTTGAGCTCCAGGCCTGGAGACCTCCCTACACACGGCCCAGGCTCTGAGGGTGCTCAGGGAAGGAGGCAGTGGCAGAGCTCTTCCCACTCTTGCCCTTCCAGCTGTTGTTTTGGAGCTTAGCCTGGCTTTAGGAAGAGCCTTACATTCAGGTGCACAGCAGCTGGACAATAGGCCAGCCCAGGTATGTAAGAAACGGGGCAGCAATGTGCTCACAACTCTAAGATCAATCTGCTCCCCTGAAAATCCCTGTCATGGCCTCTAGCCCAGGAGACTCACGGAAGAAAAAGGCCCACAGGCACTTGGCAGGACGCTGTGCTTCACCGCTGCCCAGGTGCACCCCCACCTGTTTGCTTAGCTCCCTGCAGCAAACCATCACCACTCAGGAGCCTGAGCAGCTGCAGCTTATCTAGCCTGCCTGACAAACGGTGCCCCAAATGCTCTCACTCTGTGCAGGGCTCTGTAGGCACAGAATGCCTTCTTTTCCCTTCTAACATAGACTCAGTACCATTTAACAATCAAATGTCCTGTGCCCATGGTGTGACAGGCCCCAAGGTGCCACACAATGGTGACTGAGACCCAGAAGTGCTCTGGTTTGCAGGGGATCATGGGAAAGTGATACCCAGCTTCCCTGGGTGGAAGGTGGTGTGGAGAAGATGGCATGAGGTTCAAGCTGGGACAGAATTGACTGTGGGCTAAGCTTCAACAAATGAGAGCAGGTGGAAGAGTCGGCCAAATAGCTCAGTGGACTAAAGTACCTGCAAGCAGGTGCAGGAGCTGGGGGTTTGATCCCCGGGCCTGCTATGCCAGCCCCTGCCCACCGGGCGTGCTGAGATGGCAATTGAGACTGGGCATGGTGGTACACACCTGTAATCCCAGCTCTTGAGAGGCTGCAAACACGTGGATCACTATGAGTCTGATCTAGTAATGAGACCCTGAACACCCTGTAGACCCTTCCCTAAAAAATTAAAAAGTAAAAATAAGAGCGGGTGGAGTGCTGGGCGTGGTGGCACACGCCTGTAATCCCAGCACTTGGGAGGCTGAGGCAGGAGGATCGATGTGAGTTCGAGACCAGCCTGGGCTACAAAAGTGAGCTCAGGGCCAGCCTGAACTGCATAGTGAGACCCTGTCTCAAAAAGACAAAAAAAAAAAGAAGCAGGTAGAGTGAGGGAAGAGTGAGCCCGGGAAAAGACACAGCGTTTGGAAAAGCAGGAAATAGCTTCAGGCAGTAGCAAATATATGTTTCTCTTTAAAATGAAGGCGTGGCCCTAGATGTGATTTCTTGTCTCTATCCTCTAAACCACAGGGCATAAAAGTCTTTACAGAGCACTCACATCACATTAGGTGTTACAAGTGATCTGGAAATCATTCCAGATACACCGGAAGACTGTAGTTTCCTCACAAACACTATAGTATTTTACACAAGGAACATGAGCACCTGCGGATTGTGGTACCAGAGAAAGCTCTTGGAACCAGTTCACCCACGGATACTGAGGAGCAACAGTGCTTCAGGGATGGTTGTGAGGACTGAATGATAAAACACCCGTGCAAATGTTTCAAGCACAACTTAGCAGGTAATAAACACCTTGTAAACGTTAGCTTCGTTCAGCTCGTGCTTATTAATCATGCACATATGCCAGGCACTGTCCTAGGCACTGAGTTCAAAGTGTAAGTAAACTCCTGGTTTGTTTTCCTTCACAAGACATACTTCTAATTGGTTGAGATAGATAAGAAGGAAATGCATGGATACAGAGAAAGCCCTGGAGAAAAATAAATAGGGTAGGGGACAGGCCTGCTGTGCTGTATGACACTCTTAGACGCCTTGTTGGTGAGATGACAACTGAGCAGCATGGCAGATAGGCGCCTTGGAGGAAGCACATCGGCAGCAGAGCCGCATGTCAGGCACCACAAGGAGGCCAGGGTGGCTGGAGCACAGTGGGCGGCTGCCTGGGCAGGGACAGGGGCAGGAGCAGGGGGTGGGGAGAAATCAGGTCTCACGGGGCTCCTGAAGACACCAGTGAGAGAGCAGGGAGAAGAGAGGAGTCCAGATGATCCCGGGGGATGTGACCCAAGCAGCCAGAGCAGGGATCTGCCCTCTATGGAGATGGCTAAGGCCGCCTTCTGCGAGCTGAGTGGCGCAGGGGTGCAGGGAACAAAAGGACATGTGCGGAGAGCTTTTCAGCATGTTGGGCAGGGAGAGCTGCCCATGCATAATGAGGGGCGAACAGAAGACAGCCATCTATGAGAGAACGCCCTGCACAGAAGCCAGGAGCCAAGGCGTTCCATAGACAAGGAGGAGAGCAGGGCTGGGGCCGCAGCTCAGCCGTAGAGCACTTGCCCGCATATGCAGTGCGCGGGGTTGAGTCCTCAGCACCCACCCCCACACACAAGAAGAAAAGCTGAGCACAGAGGCCCATGCCTGCAATCTGAGCACCCAGGAAGCTGAGACAGCAGGGCCTGGAGTTTGAGGATAACTTGGGCTGCAGAGTGCCTCTCTCAAAAAAGGACAAGGAAGAGAAGAGAAGTAAGAAGTAGACTTTCAGAAAAGGTAGTTCCTGTCAGCTGAGGCTCTGAAGTCATCCTCGCTCAAGGCTGTCTTCCTGCGGTTCTTGTGAGCTTGTTTCAGATCTCATTTTCCTTTAACTCCCCATGGCCTCTGACACTAGGATACTGTGTGACTCCCTCCCGCTACCTTGGCTTCACCCTCCTCCAACCGTGGCCTTCAGGCACTGGAATCTGACAAAGGCCACTCCCGAGTCCTTGCTCTGAGGCCTCTGAAAACTGTACACACACACACACACACACACACACATGCACGCACACCCGCATAGATGCACACACACACGCTGCTCTGAGGCGTGTGCACACCCAACTCTTAAGTCTCTATCTATAGAACTGGCCACCTCCCCCCAGGACTTTTATTTCACTGAGACACTACCTCTGGACGTCCAGCTGTCACTTCATGTTTAAGCTGTGCCCACTTCTCCCACTGCCAGGCATTTTTCCTGCCTTGCTTATTTGTGGGTGGCATTGTGGTTGGCCCAACTCTAGAATCACCACAACTCATGACTAAATATCTTCACCACTGCGGCCCTGCCTCTGAGTGTTGCTGCCAGATCAGTCCGGCTAACGCATGGCCTTCCTTATTTCATGCCTTTGCTCAAAGCTCAAGACCCTGTATGGGGCCAAGGAGATAGCTCAGTAGCACAGCACCTGCCTGGCATGCATGAGGTCATGGGTTTGATTCCCAGTACCCAAATAGACTCCTATGTGGGTTCTCACAGCTGATTGGGTAGTCCAAGTTCTTTACATTAGAGGTTCTCTCTCCCCTTAATCCTTCTGCCTCACGCTTGGGTGGTTCCAGTTCTCTACCTTGGATGGATGGCGGAGGAGCGGCTCTCTGGTGGTGTCAGTCCTTATCTACCTTGCAGCCTTATGAGGTAGACTTAGAGCTGTTCATTTTGCAGATTGAGAGGTGGACTCTGGGCAAGTGTGACACCTTAGAAGTCACAGGACTGGTGAGCAGCACACCAGGGCAGGACGCTCGGGCCTTTGCTAGTTTCGAGCCCACATCTTCCCCACCTCAACACCTGCCACCCCAGCCACACTATGGAGGTTGAGGCAGAAAGTTCCCATGAGCCCAGAGTTAGAGACCAACTTGGGCAACATGGGGCAGTTGGGGGGTGGGGTGTCTCAAAAGTATAAACAAAGAGACAACCATACAAAAGACCAGAGGTTTGTCTGAGGTCACAGTTTACTGATGGGTCCAGAGATGTTCATAAATATCTGTAGAGTAAAACAGGAAAACAACCAGTTCCTTAGAGAGAATACTCAAAACAATTTTTTTTATTTATTATTTTTATTCTTGTTTCAGAATCTTTGTTTGTTTATTCACTCATTTTTATGGCCGGCTCAACCCGTCCCAAGGTCAGGGCTGGCGCAGCATGTGGTGCCGGGGATCGAACCGCAGTCCCTGAAGCCGCCCAAGCTTCCCCAAGCAGGGGCTTTAGACCACTGAGCCATCCCGCCGGGCCCCAATGAAGCAAGAATCATCTATATTTGTATTGAATGTATTCACTTCCTCTAGTTAACATAGAAATAATTGCCTGAAGTTACAAGCCAGGTAGAATAGGGATGGTAGGAAGCTCTATGATTTTAGAAAAATATTATTATAACATTAGTGGCAGTGAACCCCAGAGCTCAGCTGAGGAGGCAGCTTCTGTTTGGACACGGTTTCCAGTGCTCAAAACATGCTGAAACATCCTGAGTTTTTTCTTCTCCTTTAATCAATGGCAGGGAAAATAAGATTAAAGGTAACAGGGACAGAACCTCTCCACCTCTCTAATCTCCTTCTGAGAAACACTCACTGAGAGAAACCAGAAGGCAGGGAGCAAGTACTAAATGTCACTCACCTGTCCTGCTAGCGGGCCACCTCCTCACACACCACACATGGGGTTGGGCTGGGCAAATGTGCTTTGTGATTAGGTAAAGAACTTAGGCAGTTTAAAACTGTGTGTGTATGAGTGTGTGTATGTGTGTGTGTAGATATCGCGTACATGTAAGAAAATGATATACACACATACATATACACACAATATACTTATTTCTCTTCTGACTCTGAGCCCTCCATTCCTCCGCCTGTTGCCAGAAGGCAGTTCCTGTTTTTCTTTGTATGTCTACTTCCCAGAGACAGTCGATGCAAATGTAAAGTCTGCATTTTTAGCACAAATGGCAGTATACGCCACAAGGCTGTTCTGCATGTTACATTTTCTTGCTGGCCTGTAAGCTGAGGTGGCCTGGGATGTGTATGCTCCTTTCATTCCAAAAGATCAAGCCAAGGGACACTCACTCCCCTACCATTCGGGTTCTGGTTCACCTTCAACTTCCTCTTGAGTGTTCTCATCAGGAGCATGGAGCTGATGTGTCTCAGCCACGCGCGCATGCGTGTGTGTGTGTGTGTGTGTGTGTGTGTGTTGGTGCCAATCAAACCTAGCGCTGTACGCGTGCAAACTCCATGCCCTACTGCTGAGCTACACTTCCATTCCATTGTCCCGGATCTTGAACTGACACACTTCCCCTTTTCTAAGATAAACACTTCTCAGGAATATGTATTGTGGACTTGGTCCAAGGGAAACCAAAGCTTGCTCTCAAGGCCTGCAGAGTTTGTACTAGGCAACAAAAGGAAGAGAGAAAGAAAGAGGTTGCTGTCCCTAACCTCATGAATGAAGACTTCCTGCATCCCACACAGGCTAAGCGCCGCCTCAGCCCTCACTAGAGTGCCACTTGCACCTATACTGGCAGTCGGAGCTGAGGATTCACATCGAATCCCATCTGGAAAGGACACAGACCCATTGTCCCCAGAATTCAGAACCAACATCCCCACCAGACAGAAGTCCATGAGCCTGAGCTGGCTAGGCTGGGCACCCTTGCCCGACTGGCCCCTGAGTTCAGAAACAAAAGGGGCCCAGTGGGGCGTAGCACGCACTCAGTGCCTACTGTTACCACTACCGCCTCCAAAGAGCGCGGCAAAGCTTCATCCCTGGCTCTCTGATTTACATGTACAAATAATCGCTGTCAGGGACACGAGCCCCAGAGAGCAATAATAGATTCTGGTGGTAGCAGATGCAGATGCAGGAAATAAAAACAAAAATGAAACACACCCGCCTGGCAGAACTCGGCGCTGAGAGGAGTCCTGAGGGGGAAGCAAAGCCTGCCGGGGAGGCAGGCCGGAGAGGGCCATCAGATAAAGTATTGACTGCTGGGTTGCCTGCACAAGCCAGCTGAGGATTCTGTAAATTGTGGTAACATGTATAACTAAAATATGCTATTTGAACCACTTTTTAAGTGTACAGTTCAGTGGCATAATTACACTCACGTTGTTGTACAAGCTTAACTTAAAACGTTTTGGTTACCCCAAACCGAAGCTCTGTACCTTTTAGAGCAGTATTTTCCCCCTGCCCTTTGGAAATTCTAATTTACTTCCTGTTTGATGAATTCGCCTATTGTAGATATTTCATAAAGTGAATCACACAATATTTGTCCTGTCTGCTGTACTTCCCTTGGCAAGATGCTTATCCATGCTGTAGCACATATCAGAACTTCAATTTCTTTTTATGGTGGAAAAATATTTCATTGTTTATCCATTCATCAGCTGGCCGACGCTCAAGTCATTGCTACTTTGTAGCTATTGTGAATAATGCTACTAGGAATATGGAGGGGGGCACAGATAGGTATATTTGAGTCCCTCCTTTCAGTCCTTCTGGGTTTACACGCAGGGGTGGAATGGCTGGTACAAATGGTAATCCTAGGTTAGTTTCTTCGAGGGATCATTAGACGGTTTCCCATCGCGGCAAGCCTCAGATTTAACAGATCCATGCAGGCCCAGCCCAGCAGACAGATGTCCATGGGCCTTGGTCCTGAGAGGCCAAGCAGCACTCTGAGCAGGACTCAGAGTGGGGAGAAAGAGCCCCAGTCCAGAACCAAGGCTGTCAGAGGAAGCATCATTGGCCCTGCTGCTCCCCAGAGTGCTCACGAGGCCCCCAGTAAACCACATTTTGACATTAGTGAACCTGTGTGCACTCACAGAGACCCAATGGCACCTGACCTACGTGTCCCAGTGCTATCTCTGGTTCCTTCTGCTGTGCCATCCTGCCAGAGCCAGAGCTGCATTCTCGTCCTTGGGGCTTTAGCTCAGACATCACTGGGTCACCCTTCTACACTGCGCCCTCTTCTGCACCCTCAGTGGACCTATGTGCTCTCTTCGGCTCCTACAGTGCCCCGGGGATTTACTCTTAAGGCTGTTCTTGTTGCATTGGGCTTGGTGACCCACTCCCCACCACACCGTCAGCACTTTACCTTTGTTTTTTTTTTGTTTGTTTGTTTGTTTGTTTTTTTAATTTTATTTATTATTTTTATTCTTGTTTCAGAACCTTTGTTTGTTTATTCACTCATTTTTATGGCCGGCTCAGCCCGCCCCAAGGGCAGGGCTGGCGTAGCATGTGGTGCCCGGGATCGAACCGCGGTCCCTGAAGCCGCCCAAGCTTTCCCAAGCAGGCGCTTTAGATCACTGAGCCATACCGCCGGGCCCAGCACTTTATCTTTGTATTGCTACTCCGAGGTAAGGCCAGTACCTGGTGTTTGTTAAGTGAATGTGCGAGTGAAACTAAAGACTGAATTAACCGTGCTGCCTAATAAATGTTTACTGACCAACTATGAATGAGCGGATGATGAATGAATGGGGTCCCAAGGACTGAGATGAGCCTGTGGAGTGGCCTCTGGCTCATTGCCAAGCCTCATTCACTCACTTATTCATTTATTCATTCATTTAGTACAGCCACTGCTATGTGTCAGTCTCTATTAGGGCCTGGGGTTCATATGCAAATAAGCCCCAGCCTCTGTCTTCAGGAAACCCACAGAGGAGACCCAGGCAAAGGAGAACTGTGCTCCAAGCGACTGCCTTTCCCCCAGAGCGTGCAGGGACTCACATCAAATCAAAAGCCCAAGCAGGGCTGTCTGGGCCCCACCAGTTGCTGGGCACAGCTGGCTGTGGGAGGAGTGGCCAATTAGCATCCTGCGCACACCTGTCCACAGCAGCGCCAAGGATCCAGGGGCTGGAGAATTAACGACCGTGAGGATTCTGGAGCTCCCAGAACCCAGCCCAGCTCACATCAGAGACCTCATTCCCCTTCAGGGATTCATTCGCTCTGCACAGCTGGTTAATTTTTCATCAAGGGGTGGGGGCGGGAGTGGGGGAGAGAGTTCTGATGCTCCGCTCTTTCATGCTGGGGGTAGGGGAGCAGCACAACATCCTGTCCATTTTACTTTTTTAGATGAAATAGGAACAGATTGTGGTTGGCAGGCAAGACCTAGCCCTCGCAGGGCCTGTGCTGCTGCCACAGGCTGATGAATGGTTATTGGGCAAAGGATAAAGCATCCAGACGGCAGAGGCCGCTGGTGAAGGTGCTTACACATTTAATGAGCGCCCGGTGACGTTCTAGTGGGGAGCAGCAGTTGTTTTAGGGAGTAGATTTAAGGCTCTAGTCTTCTGGTCTACCTCCACCCCACCCCCACGGCCTGACCTCACCTCCTGCTCTGTTGGGACCTGGCTCTGCGAGGTCCTTGCCCAGGTGCACTGCATCTGACCCACCCGCTCAGGAGCACACCCTGCTTCCACAGAGACATCATCTGGGTACCTGTTTCTGCTTGAATCTGACTGAACCTGAAAGTTCAAGGCTGGAAAGAAAACCTCAGTTTTCTTATCCAGGAAATGGGAAAATATGGAAATGGATATATGTGTTAAAGAAACTGAAGGTACACAGTGTGATAAAAAATAGTGAATGTTTACATTAAAATTTTAATTGCAGTAAAATTACTGTGATTTTAATTACAATAAGACACTGCCTTAGAAAATACTCTTCCTCATTTTTATATTTTTAAATTTTTAAATTCATTTTAATGAGAAAATATAGCAATGAAACAGTTTCAAAACGGGTGAGTAGGATAGTTGCAAAAATTACTACACTGCATATTGCTGTCTTCATAGTAGCTATTCAGAGGAAAAGATGCCGACCTGACATCTTGTCTAAATAATATTAGTACAAACTTTTTCCTCATTGAACTAAGAGAAAGAAGCTGTATATCTATCCTAATTATTTTGGGTTTTTTGTTGTTGTATTTTGTTTTAGAGAAGAGTCTACAGGGTGTTCAGGGTCTCACTGCCAGATCGGACTCGTGGTGATCCGCCTGTGACACCCGCCGGAGAGCTGGGATGACAGGCACGTGCCACCACGTCGGTCTTCCTCCTCACGTTGAGCACACTTAGTGTACCATTCTCATTGCTCTCCAAGACAGTTCTGCAGTCCTTCTTATCAAGTGTCACGGCATAATGCCATAATGTTAGTGGTGTTGTCACTGCAGCCTAAATATTGTCAATCAGTTGAAATCATTCATGCCGATTTTTTTTTTCTTCAGTAGCGGGGATTGAACTCAGGACCCTGCGCTTGCCAGGCAGGTGCTTATTCTACTCAGCTATTTCACAAGTCCCTTTCATGCCAATTTTGATCAAATAAAAACATTATGGGCTGGAAAGATAGCTTGGTGATCCAAGCACCTGCTTGGCAAGTACAAAGTCCCAGGTTCAATCCCCAGCACCGCATGCCATGCTGGCCTAAGAATCCCAGGCGTATAGTGCCTGCTGCAGAAACTGGGTGTGGTGGTACATGCCTATAATCCCAGTGCTGAGAGGCTGGGACAGGAGGATCACTATGTGTCCCAACTATGTAGAAAGATCCTATACTAAAGAAGTAAATGTTCTTTTCGTTTAAAAAAAAAAAAAAAAAAAACACTAAAAATAATTATAGTGTGTCCTCATTCACCTTGCTCACGGGATTGAACATCCTATGGCTTCTTGCCCCAGAGGCAATATGACCATGAAAGGTAAAAGTTTAGAACTGATTATGCCAATCAAGTTTTTAATAGCAAGGGGCTGGCCAAATAGCTCAATGGATTGAAGTGTCTGCTAGTGAGTGCAAGGGCCAGGGGTTTAATCCCTGGGCCTGCTGTGCCAGCCCTGCCCCCGTGGCAAGCTGAGATAACAATTGAGACTTTGGGGTGTGATGGTGCACGCCTATAATCCCAGCTCTGAGGAGGCTATAAACAGGTAGATCACTATGAGTCTGATCTACTAGAGAGATCCTGAACACCTTGTAGAACTTTCCCTAACATACAAAAAAAGAAAAAAAAACAAAAAAAAACAAAAAAAAAAACGTGTTTAATAGCAAGGCTCAGACTAGCCAGATCCTGAGGTCTCGGAGGAGCCTTCACAGCAGAGGTACTTGTGTGTGTGCTTCGAGGAAGGGAGGGGATGCACATTGGCAAGTGACATAGGCAAAGCAGAAGGCAGAAGACAACTGCAATCCTTCCAAGGCCCTCTGCAGGGCCAGTGGGCTGTGGGGACAAGGAAGAGACCACCCTCATGGCCTAGGAGAGCCAACTCCCAGCTAGGAGTCAGAGGCAGTCATTGGTCCTCACCTCGTGCCCTTGGGGTGACCTGCTCCTCCACCCAGAAGTGTTTATAAATGAAGAATCTAGCAGTTCTCCACCTGGGCAGAGAGCATTAGAACATCCAGGAAGCTTTTCAAACAGGGACAGAGCCTCTTGCCAAGTGATTTTTATGTAGTTAGTGATCTTGGGTAGAGGAAGAGCCTAGGAAGCTTGCAGGGCCTTCCCTGTGGTTCTCATGTGCAGCCTGCCTGGCCCCGGCCAGCCTCGCAGGTCCTGCCAGACTTCCTCATCTTTTCATGTGGACAGAGAGGTACCGGCTCTCCGGGTTAATATTTCTGGTCATGTGGCCTGGGGCAAGAAACAGGATCGGAGAACTCCTGAGGACAGCTTCCCCACCTCCAGGTCAGAGCTCCAGCGGTTCTGTGCAGGAGGCCAGGTGGAGGGGCTGCCTGGCCCATCTGGTTCCTATTAATCCCGGGGCATGTTTCACATCGTCTGCAGGTACTTGAAGCTGGGAACAGCCCCCTGGGTGGCCCTTGGCGGGGCCCTTTCAAGCCAAGCCCTGCTGACAGGCTGCAGGGCTCTGTGGGTCCCTCCTGCTTCCAGTCACTTGTCTCCTCTTGGGGCTAGAATCCCCCAACAAATAAAAAACTAAAGGAGGCAGCCGCAGAAGCCGGGCTCCCTATCATTAGCGGTCTGTCACAGAGCGTGAAGGGCTTCGATAAATCCTATAGCTCAGCAGCTGTCGAGGAGGCCTGGGAGGAAGAGGAGTCATTTGTTCTCCAGCAGACTGAGTCTTTAGGAATTTCCAGGCTTCTTGCTCCCCTACCCAAACAGCTGCAAACTAGCTCAAAGCCACGTGTTGCTCCAGGGTCTGCCTGGTTTCAGAGAGAGCTAGAGTGGCTGCCGCAGACTGAAAACGGAGGGGAAACAGCCAGCCCCTGGGCGCCCCCTTCTTCGCTCCAGACATGGGTTGGAGAAGTCAGGCTCTGCCCAACAAGGCCCCAGAGCGTCTGACTGCTACCCTGGCTCTGCCCAGGCTGTAGCCCCAGTGGCTTTGTGCAGGGCACTGGGATTCAGTGAATCACCCCACTATTGTCGCACTTGCTAAGCAGGCTTGTGCAGTTGCGGTGCCTTGCAGAGAGACTACCTATGCCGCACCCGTGCTGAGTCCTCCCAGGTCCTGCTGCTTCCCTATGTCAGCTGCTCCTCAGCAGGACCACAGAGTCAGGCTGGGCCGGGCTCGGAAGTCAGATGGCCCTGGAGCCGATTCCTAGTCACGTGACCTCAGGCAACTAAGCCTCTTTACGCCCTTGTTTTCTCGTCTATAAAATAGGGATAATAAAATGAGGGCCTTGTGAAGATTAATGCGGCAAGATTACTAATACCACATGCCTGAAGGAGAGCTAGGTTAACAACAAAGATGGCCTCTTCCATGGGGGCCAGCTCCAGCCTGAAGGGAATCAGAAATGCTTTCCCAAGAGGCGCTCACACCCACACATGCACGTGTGTTCCGAGACGAAAGCAGCAGCAACACCCAACCTCCTGGGACAAGCTAGGAGAGCCTGGCCGTGCCCAGTCTGTGCGCTGACAGCATGAAATGTCCTTCCCACATGTTCTGGCCAAGTTGTCCCTGGAAGGCTGGGGCCAAATAACAAGGTCAGCCCTGGAACAGGACAGGCCAAGCTCCATGGCTGCAGATGTTCCTATAGTCAGAACCCAAGGCCAGATGCTCAAGGAGCTACGGGGAAGGGAGGAAAGAGAAAAATGGGAAGCGCTGCCTGGCTATTGTTCCACCCAGACCAGCAGCGCAAAGCTGCCGGCATCAGCATGGTCCACGTGAGCGAAAGAAGCCTGGGACCAGGGAGTGGGCACTCAGCGCCCATTCTCCACACAGTGTTCCCCCACAGCTTCAGTGGATAGCTGGGGTGGAGAGGCCAGAGCAGGAGCCAGAGGTAGCTGAGTGCCCACTATTAAATCAGGCTCAATACATGCATACATGCTGGCCAAACTGGCTTTGATAATAGCTCATCAGACTAAAGTGTCTGCTTAGGCAAAGTGTAGAAGCTGGGGGTTGGATCCCCTGTCTGCTGTGCCAGCACCATCCCCAGGGTGCACTGGAGACAGCGATTGAGAATGGGGTTGGTGGTGCATGCCTGTAATCCCAGCACGTGGGAGGCTGAAAACAGGAGAATCACTACAAGTCCAATCTATGTAGTGAGACTCCGTAGACCTTGTCCTAAATACAAAACAACAAAAAACCCCAAACCAGCTTTGAAAAAATTGGGTAAAAATCCACTTTTATCCTGGGCTAGAGGGACTCTGTATGTTCCAAAAGAAACCTTCACTATAGTCTTCACCACCTTTATAGCTTTAAGATATGATTTGAGGTCTTCAAAATCCAGGTGTTGAGCAATTCAAATTTGTGAGGCTCTCAGCTTTCCCTGGTTTCTGGCTACTGTGTTTAACCTCCCTAGGCACCAGTGGTCTGGCCTACATCGTGTCTTTACTGGGCCTTCCCCCTCTACCTCTTCCCAGGGATGTGTATCATGATACAAGCACACATTGTGGACCCAGCCTGGGGCTGGGGTTCTCCTTACTTATGGTGCAAAAGCAGACAGTGGTGTGCTGGGAAATAGTGAGCAACTGGCTCTCTGGAAGAATATGCTCACTGTGGCCAAACTCAAGCTGCCAACCTGGTGCTACTGGGCACAAAGTGGGGAAGAGATGCAGAGTAGCACAGTATCACACACTGTTTCCTTCAGGTCTGACAGAAATAACCTCAAGAGCACAGCGAGTAGAATGCTCTCCCCTATTCAGGAGCATGTCTGGGGCCTGCTGGTGCTCTGAGGGAACAGAGAGTCTGGCATATGATTTCACAGCACCCACTTCCGTTTAGCATGGGAGCACTCTTCCAGGCAAATGAGCATGTAGAAGGCTCCGTCTTGCCTCTATCTGAGGCAGCACTCAAACTACCTTCCTTAAGCCTTGAGTCCTCAGTGAAAGAGTAAGTCTCCCCAGTCTTGATGGCTCCAGACTACAGATCTGCCCACCAGCCCATGGAAGGAGAAGGGGAGAGCCAGATTCCATTCCCTGCTTATCATACATAGCTGGCTCACTCCCACACGAAGGTCCTTTTATTACTGTCAAACGAAGAGTACATCCTTCCAAGTCAGTCCCAAGCAAAAACATGTTGGACACCTGAACGTGTGGGCCTGGAGGACCATGGGGCACCTCAGTAGTGAAACAGCCTGAGATGAAGAATGGTTTGAGGGAGGACGTTCAGAGCTTGGAAGTGGAAGCTGGCGGGGGAGCAGATGACCTCCAGAGGTCCCTGGTGGAGGCTGGTCTTGTGGCTTTCCTGAGCTAGATTGATTCCAGGCCTGGAATCCATCAGTCCCTTCATAATACAAATAATCACCAAATGTGCTCTAGCACTCAGTAGCCTGGATAGTCTCTCTAGCAATTCTCTGTGTGGACGGTGATTAGACCATCATTATCTTAATGCTTCTTAATTTATCTTTCTGATTAGCAACTTACCATTTTATTTGCAAAAAATAGCCTTCTGCTGGGTGGAAGCCAGCCGAGTACAGCAGCTGTCATTTTCTCTGTACTAAATCAGGCCAGGCTTAAGTTGGCTTGCTGGGGATGTTATATCTTGAGTCTTAGTGCCATCAAACACCACAATCCATCATGGCTATTGTGGAATACAGGCACACCCCTGGCAGGCTGTAGGCAGAGAGGTCACCTCTACCCATGTCAGGGGCCCCAGGATAAGACACACTCAGGAAGGACTCTGAGTCAGAGCCCTCCTACTGCCCATATGTGACAACCCAGTGGGGAGCTTGCTGCAGAAACTAGGAGGGAGCTCAGTGATATAGGTGTAGGTGACATAATTATAAGAACCATCTGAATACTAAGGAGCCCTTGCTATGTGCCACCTAGTGTACAAAGCTCTTTAGATGTGCTGTCTTGTTTAATTCTTAAAGCAGCCCTAGAGGTGTGTACTACTGTTATTTCCACTTACAGGTCAAAAGACCAAGGCTAGAGATGTCACATAATTTGTCTAAGGTCCTACCACTCGTAAGTGACAGCTGACACCTTTGTAACTCTCAGAATCAGTGATCTTGAATGCTGTTACGTCACCTTCCCAAGTAAATGAGACATAGCTTGATACGAGAGACTTTAGGGCAAATACTGTCAGAGTGACTCTTGTATAACAAGACTTTCTCAGTTTCCCCACTCACAGACACCTCTCCCTCCTTACCAAGATACCCCTCTCTTCTTTCCTATTCTCCGCCAAAATAAGGAGTTAGTTCTTCTCCTTCAGATTAGTACTACTGTCTTACCTAGGGTCACAGAAAGCCGTTCTTTTCACTGATCTTTCTGTCCACTAATGCTGAAGAGATCACACTGTTTTCTGATTCCTATACCTCCCAGACAATGCCTTTATTTTATTCTGTCCCTGAAACAATAGGTGATAACCCTGGTGCATGTCCTTTAAGAAGAGACACCAAGGCCTTCAAGAGTTCTATCACTATTTATTCTACCTGATGACCAAATCACGTTTTTCTTTATGTTAATTGTTCCTGCTTCTTCCATTGAGAAGTACACCTAAATATCCAGGTATCATAGGGAAAGGTGGAGCTTCGTTACTTAGCCCCTCCAGTTCTCAGGGAAGGTTCTTAAGTAGAGAAAACACACAGAGAGAGCAAGTGGATGCAGGGTCGTACCTTGACCCCAGCCTGAGTTCTGAAGAATGGATACACCTTTACTAAACTATGCCCATGAGAGTCCTCTGTTTTGCACTGTTTGATATGAAAGCCGTTATGGTTTGTGTCTAGTTGTCCCCTCAAAGCCTCATGAAGTCAGTGGAGTGGCTTGTACAGTTCATGATTAACTCATGATCCAATCCTGGGATTATGAGTAGGAGTGCTACACCCTCCGGGTTGCCTGAATACAAGGAAGGTAGAGAGGCTTTCTCTCTGCTACTGCTGCCGCCGCGGTCGTTGCTCCTTCCTTTTCACTCTTGCTGTCTTTCTGTTTTCTGCCACTATGAACTGCTGCCCTCTGCCATGTGCCACTCTGCCTTGGAGCCAACTGAGTATGGACTAAAACCTCCGGAAAGTATGAGCTAAATCAACCTTTCCTTCCTTAATTGGAGATATGGGGTATGTTGTCCCAGCAATGAATGAAAAGTAGCTGAGACAATAGCCATTAGCTGTATGTGAATGGTTAAATTTAAATGCAAAATTCAGTTCTTCAGTTTCACTAGCTTCATGACTACTAAACTGACTAACACAGGCATAAAATATTTCTATCACTGCAGAAAGCTCTCCTGAGTAGCAGTAGCCTGAATTCAGTCCTTTAATTCTCCTGTAGCCTTCAGAAACAAGGCTGGATACCTACAAAGCTCAAATGTAATGGTCATTTCTCCCACTGATTACAGAGGACTGTGCTTTGCAGAGTATGGCCCTGGTCCTACCGCGTCACCTTGTTTCAAACGCACCTCTTTAGGCCCCATCTCAAACTTCTTGAATCAGTAATCAGCAGTTTGTACTTTAAGAAACTCCCCACCTTGGGGAGAAGGGCACACCTGTAACCCCACCACTCTGGGAGGCTGAGACAGGACTATCACAAGTTTGAGCCAAGTCTGCATGACTCAGTGAGACCCTACCTCCAAAATTTTTTTTTTTTAAATATAAAAGGCAGGGCTGTAGTCCAGGGCAAGGTTCTGGGATTGATCCTCAGCGCTAAATGTGAAAAGCAGAAAATCAAGCCCTCCAAGTGGCTTCGATGCTTGCTATACACTGCTACAGACTGGCTGCGATGTGTCAGTCAAGGTGCAGAGCACCTCACAAATGTCACACGCGTCACCCCACTTAAGCCTGGCAATGATACTCTGAGATGAAAAACACGCTCCCATTTTACAGATCAAGAGCTGAGATCCTCAGTAGGAAACGGCTAGCTCGAGCTCACACTGCTGGAAGTTGGTAGAAGCAGGCTACAGCGTTGCCTGTCTCCAAGGCCACACACTAACACCACTGGCTGAGAGTGGGCAGAAGGCGCTTCCTTCTGAGGCGGCCTAGGAGAGCTCCTTTGACAAGCTCAGCAGTGGAACTCAAGCAACCAGGACAATGCCACTCTCACGGTGAGGCAGCACCAGCCTGGGCTAAATGGCGAAACCAGCAAGCTTTGGGTTACTCTCAGGCTGTGACGCCCCTACTCGGGGTGGTGGTGTTTAGCTGGGTCCATCTAGTCTGAATCTTGCTTTAAGGGTGCATCTGAGTGAGTTCAAAGGGCTGCACTGCACTAAAAATAAAATTCTTCCCTGGCTAACTATAGATTTGCTTTTCTTAAGAGTTCAAGAAAACCTCTAGTGATTGCATTAGGGGATTAGAGACAGAAATGGCTGTTTCTTCTTTAATCTCTGCAGTGGTCCCCAGGCTGGAAGGCTAGATTTCACAGGCAAGGAAGCACATGGTTTGTTTTGTACAAAAGTCATGTTCCTGGAATAGTCAACAAATACCCATCGAGCAACTGTGTTATCCAGCCACTTCCCCTCAGGTCATTTCATTTAATCTTCAGAACAACACTTTAAGGACCTATGATTTAAGACAGCAGCTCGTATTTTCCCCACCTGATAGATAAGGAAAGAGAGGAATTCAACTGGTTAGTGCCTAGCCAGAACTCAAATCCAGATCTGCCTATCTCTCAAGCTCTCATGCAGTTAAATACACCACATGAGCCTGCTCCTCTAGTACTAGGGTCAATCAAGAGAAGGGACTAGAGTCTTGGGACAGAAAAGGAAAGCAGTTCTAAGTCTTGGCAGGTCAGCCATCAGAACAGTGTTGACAAAACATTTCTCAGAGGATTTGTATAAACTAGAGCTGCTCTATGCATGCCTGGGGTCTTAAGTGGCTGAATCACATGTATGTACCAAAGGATTTCAACCCCTTTCCTCTTGCTACCATTCTGAGCCAGTGCTGGCCACAGAGTCCTACAGGTTGAGAGAGAGCCATGGCTCTAGCATGGCCCTGAATTCTAGGGGAAACTGAGCCTCTTGAGACACTCAGGGGCCATGGTTGTCAACACTTGCCCAAAGCTCTAGATTGTCTCTAGAAGAAGATTAATGTTGAGTTCCAGAGAAGCTGTCCATCCAGAAGCCAGGAAGTGGGCACAGTTCTCTCTTTCCCCATATATCCTAACACGAAGCCTCCTGGCCTCCGCCTCTATACCCTTCTGAAAAGCAAGCATGACTAAGGAGGTGGATGAAAAGGGGCCTGGCAAACTCCTTGTACAGCTGCCCCAGAAATATCAGCCACTGTGTGAGAACAGCCCTGCTTAGGCCACCGTGGGCTGGCTGGGCAGGTTGTGTGCGTGTGTGAGACAGGTAGGCTCTCAGTGGTTGTCTCTGCACACGCTCTGTGTGGAAGACAGTGACTAGAAATATGCACCACTCCTCGCGTTGCCTGTGCCACTTACAAATGTATTGGTACTAGGCAGTCTGCCTGCACTCAGATCTACCAAAGCTTTCCTCAAGACAGCCCACGTGCACTCTAGTTTCTGAAAAAGCTGCAGAAGACCTATCCCACTGCTTCTGACCCGATGGGCACATGCCCCTCTTTTCCTGAAGGTCCAGTGAAGTCCCTAATGCCAGACCTGAACTTTTTAGGGGACACACAACCTTTCCTTGCCTCTGTGCAGATGGACCCTTTCCCACTTGAGATACCCATGGCTGTCTCCCAGACGCCCGCAGGTTAAGAGGGGCGGTTATAAGCTGAGCATCAAGCAGCCCCAGGAGTCTGGGTGCAGGTTCAGGCTGTCACGAGGTGCATATCAAAGCTGGAGTTTAAAAACTGCATTGGGAATAGTGCAATTATCTCGCTTCACCACATTTCTCAGCCCTGACTGAGGTTTAATTAAAGCCAAGTAAAAACACAAAGTCGCCATTTCAGATACCACCCCACTGCATGCTGGTTAAAAAAAAAAGGGGGGGGGGTGGAGAAAGAATAAAAAATCCTTTATCAGGGACTTAAAATTTTTTCTGTGGGTATCTTCTGGCTCAGTTGGATATTAGTCCTTCATAACAGTCCCTTTAAAGAAAAAAATATATTTAACATATATGTATAAAATGAGTTAATCCTCCATAATCTCCTTGAGTTGTACCTAAAACACAGTTTCTTGCAGGTGACCTTTTCAGAAGAGGCTGTTGCTATGGCAACTGCATTGTTTGATTCCATCAAGAGAAAAATGCTGCATGGAAATGTATTTAATTTTGCTTAATTTGATGCTGTATTTAACACTTGCACAGGCTGAAAGGAGAGAGGGGCTGAGAGGCAGGAGCCCGCTCATCAGGCCCGTTCACTGGCTTTCTCTCCCCAAGGGCCTCCTGATCCCCCACGTGCCTGCTCTCAGCCTAGGCTGGAGCCAGCTCTGCCTGGCTCCACCTCAAGGTGTTCCTCAGGCCTCATATCTAGGGGGAGCTCTCTGGCACATGCTGGAAAATAAATAAAAAGGCCACAAAGAGCTCTGGACGGTGTGCTCGTTCGCAGACCTGGATAGAGCTCTGCTTTGCTCTTCCCACAGTCTCATTTCCCTCATCTGAAGCGTGAAGCAATGGAATCCAAAGACCTCTCAAGTCCCCCCCCCCCATCACTAAGCTGGTGAGTGCCCAGGTACAAGTCTGATGTTAGCAACTAGGCTTGACCTTGGTGGGAGTGGTTCTGAGGCCCCTCCAGGGAATCCCACGGCCCAGTCAGAGAGGGTGGGGTCAGTCTCCCCCTTGGCACTGCACAGGTCATGTCACCTCGCGGCTGCTCAGGCAAGCCCACAACCGCAGCTAAGAGCTTACAACCAGGTAAGACAGGACCCCCGACTAAGGAGTCACATGGGGGAACAGGAAGGGAGTAGACACGGGTTCTAATGGTCCTTCCAAGCCAGATCCACATCCCTATTGGGAGCAAGCATGGTGACCACAGAGGAGGAAATACAAAGCCAGAGTGTCTACCAGGCTCAGGCAGGGCGGGTAAACTGACTTCCCCAAGATTCTTCTTTTTCCCATGCAGCCATAGCCTAGCAGTACGTGCAAGCTATACAGATACCTCTGTTCTGAATAAAACGTCCTAGTTGGATGACTTTAAATAAGATATCTGACCCCTCTGAGCCTTAGTTTCTTCATCTGAAAAGTCCAAGAGTTGACTGAAGGCTGTCTGCAAATGCTTTTCTTTCTGTGACATTCTCCAGATATGACTCTAATCTTCCACTCCTCTTGCAAACAGCTAACATACCTCCAGGGATGGGCCACCCAGTTCTTTAGCAGCCACACCAAACTAACTCCAGCAGGTCATCCTTTCTTCTGCAGCCTTCCATGGAAGGTCCCACATCCCCGACATAAGCCAAAAGCAGCCATTCCAATACCGTACCCTTAGCCATGGGCTGCTGCTGCTTCAGGGCGGACCCCGTCATGCTACTGCTTCCCACTCTCCCAAGCTAAGCCTCCCAGCTTATGCACCACAGCAAAGATTCTCGGCCCCACACTGCTCCCTCAGTCCTTGGCCCTCTGGAGATCTCAGTCTTCTGCTTTTTGCTCCAAGTGGAACCCAGCAATCTCCACAGGATGTGTCTCCTCTGAAGCCCTTTTGGATGGATGCTGTCTTTCACACCCCAAGGGCGTCAGGACAGGGATGTGAAGTGTGTCTTCCTTGCTCTCTGCTATAGTTTCTGAACTGTCTCTCTTTCTTCTCCAAACTCCCTTAAAGCAGTTATGGTCAGGCTGCATGACTTCTGCTACGTTTGTAGTAATGTCATTCTCTCAAACTTCTGGTCATTCCTCCTCACTGATGGATGATTTTAGCATCTGGACTGCTACCCCTCCCACCATTATTCCTGCCATCATTGTTGAAGGTTTAAATATGATCGACCCAACACCCTGGCTTCTTCATTTATGGGCCATCTTTGCTCCACTCATACAGTTTTTCCCCTAGACTTTGTCACACCGATGACTGAATCATCTGCAAACCGTAGACTTCCAACCTCCTACTTTCTGAACATCACCACTCCTCAGAGCTAGCTTGCTGTTACGTTACCACTCCAGCAACTCTCTAACCTCATTTCATTAAAATCATTTTTGTGCTATCCATCTCTGTCATTTCCCGTGACCCCCCTCCCCCATCTAGCTCTAACTGCACAATACAACACTTTAACTGCTCCCTTGCCAATAACATAACCTTGGAATTTTTCCACTGCCCCAGCCATGCAGAACTCTAGCCCTGGTGTCCTACCCATGTATTCAGGACTTGGACCACAGCAACTGAACACCACTGGAGAAAAATGACATAAATTTGCTGACTAGACTCATAGCAAATATGACCACAAATCTCACTCAATCCTGTCAGAAAGGCCTACTACACTTCCTCAGAAAAATTCAATTTCCCAATCTCTGGGGAAGCTATCAGATTTCCTTCTCTCCCTTGAAGCCCCCAGCACCTTCTTTGCTACCTCAGTCTCAGCCGATGACCTTGCAGTATATTTCATAGACAAAATAGATTTCTGTGAGATGAGAACTACCTGGCCTTCACATCAATAAGTTCTTTATTGTATCTGCCTCAGGACAAGACACTCTGGCTATCTCGGCCCCCTCAAGCTACAGCAGCAAAAGAGCCCTGGGTCCTGTCTGAGATCCTTATTTTCACTGGCTCCTAATTTGTTTATTTCTTCATGTGTTATTGTTATTTTTCTCCTCCTTACTGGACCCTCCCATTGACACACAAACAAACTTCCAGGTAATTACCCTTTAAATAAGCACTCTTCTGTCCCCATTTTTTGGTCCATTCCCTACCTCTTTTGGAGCGCTCCATCCCAGAAAGTCTGTTGAAAGAAGCCTCTATTCCCACCCTCTCATCTCCCATTCTTTCCACAACCTGCTCCAACCAGGCTTTATTACCCACCACTGCGCTGCGGACTAGTTACCAAGATGACTCCTAAGTATATCGTGCCAAAACAAACAGCCGATGCTCCAACCCCTCTCTGCTTTCCAGCAGCAGCTGGCACAGCCAGTCAACTGCTGCTTTGCAAGACGCTTTCTCCTCCAGGTTCTGATACTTCACTCATCTGACTTTTCTCCTACTTCACTAGCGCTCCTTCTCAGTCTCCCCTGTTGGCATTTTCTAAAAATACTCTTCCTTTTTGTACCGTCTCCCTCCCTCCACCTCCCCCTGCGATCTTATCTATCCTGTAGCTCTAAACGCCTCCGCACACTCAGGCCTCTCAGATTGACATCTCTAGCTGTTACTCCTCTCAGATGCACAGACATCTGTATTCAACTGTCTACTCAGCATCTTGACTTGAGTGTCTCAAAGGCATCCTAGACTTAACATATTCAGAACGGATTAATTTCCCCCCTCAAACCCATAAACTCACTCCTGTCGAACCTTCCCCCACACTCAGAAGAAAGTGCACTCTCCCCTCCGTTGCTGAAATCCTTTCATCGATCTTGGTTCCTTCCTTTTCCTCAACCACATCCTACACATTAGCAGCTTCTCCTGCTTCTCGACCCATAGCGCACCAAATCCAACAGTGTTGCTCCATCTGCACTGCTATGGCCAAGACCAACCCAAGAGAGCCTCCTGCGGGGTCTCCTCGGCTCACAGCATAGCCAGAGAGGCTTCGAAGCCCCAGCCAGCTCTCCAAGCTCTCCAAGGTCCCTCCCTCCCTTACAGCCCTCCACTGGCTTCACACTGCAAGTCGGGAAAGATCCAGATGCCTGTGTGAGGCCTTCTAGAGGCCTTTCCCTGCCTGCCGACCTCCTTTCTCCTCATCCTGCCTCTTGCCTACTGAACCCCGTGCACACTCTGGGCCTCCTTCAGCAGCCCGGCTCTCACGCCTCCTTCACCCCGATGCCCTTTCCCTCTATCCACACACAGCTGCCACCTTCTTGTCTATCAGTTTCAGTCCAAACATCTCATCCTCAGGCTTCTCCCCATACTTTGCCCAGACACTCTCCCGGGGACCCCTATTTTATCTTCTTCACCACACGTAGCAAGAGCTAACATTTCCTCATTTCTATATTTACTTCCTTTTTTGTTCATCCTCCCATCTCTACATAGAATACAAACTCTCTGATGGCAAGGACTTTATTTGGTTTATCTCTATAACCTGCCCCTACAAGAAAGCCTTGCACACAGTAGGCAGTCAGTGTTTGTTGACTGTCTGCCCAAAGGAGGCAATTTGTCACTGGCTGTGCTGCTTTACTTATCTCTGTGAGCCAGGCTGGACCTGGCCCATAAGCAGCACAGAGAGAACACACTCGGCTATGTATCTCCAAGGTGAGCATTTTCCTAACACCTCAGCTCTAACCTTCCCCCTGAAGCAAGATCTTCCACTTACACCAACGTCCTGACAGGTGGTCAGCTTAAACTTCTGCAACGGCCTAGAACCCAGAGCCAACTAACTGAGGGCCAAAGGCCATTACCCATAGGGTCCTGACCAGGCCAGATCCAGGCCCCACTCCGGGTCAAGGTCTCCTTGCTTCAGACCACTCCAGGCCTCCCCCTTGTACTCTGTTTGCGCATCCTTGCCTACCTTCTCGGCACTGTGGTTGCTGCACAGCTTGCTTGCCTTCTGGTTTATTAAAATATTGAAAACAAACAAGTGAAAGGCCGTGGCTGTGTGTTCTGCATGAAGCGGTAGCACTTCCGTGTGCGGGGCTCAGCATCGCCAAGAGCACAGAGCCGCACAGCACATCTCCCTCTGCTCCAGGAAGGGAACAGGTGCTCTCCATTCGGGGTAGGAGGACGCTAGGGTTTCATCTACTGCTGCTAGATATCCACGACTCTTTTCTCTAGGGTCGTAGTTCACAGAAGTCTATGTGAGTAGCAGTTAGGATATGGGTCCTGCATCATTCATATCTAGGTGAAACCTGAGTTGCATGAGCATGGGCGAGGCACCTGGGCTCTCTGAGGTACATCCGAATGTAAGGGCAATAATAACCCTTGGCTCAAAGCATTAGAATAAAAATGAATGAGATAATAAAGGCAAATGGCTCCTGCGGCTCTGGACACAGAATAGACACTAAGGAAACTGTCACCGTCATAAACATTAGAGCCTCTAAATCCACCTTCATCATATTAGAAGGAAGCAACTCTTCATCCAGTCCTAGCCTGCTCTAACTCAGAATAACCAGAAAAGATATTTTCTGCTGGTTCTTGGTCACACAGGGAGCAATCCACATCACAGTCCATGCCACATGCATGTCTCAAGAAACAGGCTTCCCAAGGGTTTCAGCACAGCCCAACGAGTTAACACCTACTCAAGTCTTTCTCAGTGAAGTTAAAATTGAAGCTACAGAGCATTAGAGCTGAAAAGACCTCTTGAAGTCATCTGCTTCTATCTTCTCATTTGGCCTGCAAAAGTAGAGTCCTACCCAAGGTCACAGAGGGACAGCTAGGTCTGGACATCAGGCCTCCTGATTTGTAGGAAGGTTAAGGGCCCATGTGTATGCACCCTCAATGCAAAAGTCCCTTCCACTGTAGAAAAATGCCAGACCATGAGGCATTTTCTACTAGCCTCTTCATTACAAAATTGAGAAAAATGTTTCCTTTGCGCTGATTCCCTCACCCGTGGGTGACAGGTGGCACAGTGAGCACCTCCAGTGGAGAGAACAATGAAAGCTGCACCCTGCCCTGCCTTCCTCCTCAGGCCCCTCCTATCCACAGTCCTTCTTTTGCACGCTCCTCTACTGTTCTGCCTGACAGTCTGCCTGTCTTTTCAGCTGTTTGCTCAGAAACTGGGCTGTGTTTGCCCAGATTTTATTCATTTTCCTATTACCTGAGATTTTTCAACTGTTCTCCTGGGTTTTTAGGAAAATTTCAAGTGGTTAGAAGCACACTGGGTTGCAAAGATAAATGTCCCCCCATGACCCTCAGAACCTCGCCTGGGGAATTTGCTCGCCTGATTAGCCGCCCTCCTGACCTGCACGACCCCTCTCTCCCCACCCGCCTGCCCTTTGCCTCAGCCCCTGGGGAGCTGGGTGTGCTTTTCGGCTTATGGGCTGCAAGTTTTCTCACATCCACGAAGGACGTGGAATGGCTTGTGTAAGCTTTTGAGCAATGGCCTTTGCCTCTGCCTCTAGCTGGAGAGTGTCCTCCTAGCATTGCATCCAGCACAGAGAGAGCTCAGCTACACGGTGCTCCCATCAGCCCTCAAACAAGGAGCACTAGGGTTGGGTGAGATAGTCCAGTGGCCTAAAGCACCCACCTAGGCAAGCTTAGGCAAATGCAGGCACCTAGGTTTGATTCCCAGCATCACATACTGCTCCAGTCCCACCTTTAGGTTGGACTGAGGCAGCCAGAGTCCAGGCATAGTGGTGCATGCCTATAATCCCAGCACTGGGGAGGATGAAAACAGGAGGATCACCACAAGTCTGAGCTGCATTGTGAGACTTTGCAACAACCAAATACATTAAAAACAAAAACAAAAACTACCATTAAGGATGCTGGCATAGCCAACTCAGTCCCTCCTGTAAAGCAGCTCCCATAAAGCACTTTCTTGCCTCTCTTTTGCTGTACACAGCAGGGCCCATGCTGAGGGCACTAGGGATCAGTGGACAATGACGAAAGAGAGAAGCCATAAAAAAGGTGTGTCCCCATGACCTCTTTATTTGGCATGATCGAAGCCCAAAGTGTAGCTCTTTAATGCTCTCTCCAGGTCTAGGAAAGATCAAGGCTTCAAACCCTCTAAACACTGTGGATAGGAAGGACTGGAAGAGATGGAACATGAGATACAAGGTCTGAGCTTGAGCCTTGGCTGTCTCGTGTGTTAGTCACATGACCTTGATAATCACTGAACTTTTCTGTGTATCAATCGCAATTGTAAAATGGAATCATCTCAGGGTTCGTGTAAGTATTCCCTGAAATGACGTGTGTGCCAGAGTTTGGAAATTGGTCAAATGTTTCCTGAGTGACAGCTGTCTTTATTTACCCAGGGTCAGACATTCGGTTGGTGGACTTATCACTCAAGGAGCCAGGATCAGTCATGTCAAGAAAGACTTACAGAAAAGCACTGAGAGCTCGCCTCACACTCCGCTGCTCTGGGGAGCCAGGAGGCATCACCATTACTAACACTTCTCTTCTGAAATATTTTTTCCCTCCAAGCCTCCATGCAATTTGTATCAAATGTTCTAGTAGAGTAGGAAAGAGACCTGGGTTATTGGATATTTGTCAAATTCAATAAAAGGCACGGAGTAGCTCTAGGCTCCTTGTGTTCTCTGGTTCGTCACTGTAGCACTTATTGGCCATGGCCCTGCCACTCCAGGCACTGGACATTAGGAAAACAAGAGCAAGTTTTATTAACTGAGCCAAGGGATCCAAGCATGTGTCTGTCACAGAGAGTGAGCACAGGCGTCTTCTCCATCAGATGATCAAGCCCTCTCATGGCTCCACCTAGAGTCCAGGCCACTGTGTGCTGACTAGAGCCATGAAAAGGCTTTGAGCTTCAAGATGGAGCAAGGCTCACAGAAGACTTGTAGGATTTTATTGCTGTTCTTTAAAAAAATTGTCAATGTACTGCTACCCTTCCCTTGGCTCTTCGATTATATTAGAATGCACATTGAAACACTAAGTCAAACTGAAACCAGAGCCTCCAGAAGCCAGGGACTGAGTCTCCTCTGAAGCCCAAGCGCCCGGCAGCATCTGCTGAGGTGTGATGTCTGCAAGGTCAGTGGTCAGTGCCAAGTGAATGACTGAAGACTGCACTGCAGCTGAGAGCTGAGCCCCATGCTCTTAGGGTTGAAGAGAGGCCAGGGCTGGGAAGCAAACATGGAAAAAGGTCCACTTGAAAAAGAAGACCATGGAACACTGTATCCCCACAGCATTTGGTTCTGGAGAAGTCCAGAAAGAGACTGTGAGTGTCTGACTGGAGAATGCGTATGAGTGGGAACTTGATATTAGCAGTAAGTAAGGGTAAACAGCCAAGCTGTGCTTGTAGGAAGGTTGGAGGACGAACCTACAACCCTCGCATCCTTCCACCCTGGGACCAGCAATGCTGACAGGTTACCTTTGTGGGATTAAGAAATGCCGCCCAGCATATTAGGAAAGTGCACTCCTGGTGCATCTGGGTGGGCTGTGGAGGTGTGGCTGTGGCACTGTTTGCAGTCCCCTGATCCTTCCCTGGTGCTGTTCCCCTGCTCTTCTTCCTAGCTGCCGTGCACTGAGCAGCTGTGCTTCTGCTCCACTATTTTTGCCTTGGACTGAATCTCCTGAACTGTGACCCAAATTGAAATTCTCCTTTCAGTTGTTGGCATCAAGTGCTGTGTCCCAGGAGTCCTGAATGCACACTGGATCCTAGGGAAGACCGGGTCCTATGGCTCTCCCTGTGAAGAGCCAAGGATGCTAAGCAGTTATCCAGACTTCCTTGTTCCGAATCCCTAGACAGGTTCATCAGCCCCTTGAAAGACACAGAAATCGAATTACAGGGGTTGTTCCTGCAGAAGCTTCAGTGTCATTCCCAAGGCAGCCAATGTTCAGCCTCATTGGCCCCAGACAAACAAGAGCCCCTTGGTACACCTGGAAGTCTCTCAAATCAGACATCAGTCTCCTGAATTAGCGTGATCAAGGAGCCCAGTGTGAGGAAGAGAGCCAGGTGCCAGGTCCAACTTCCATGTTTCTTCCCACCCCCATCCTATCTGGGAGACACAAAATCCAGGAAGTATGAAGGCCCTTCTGGAAAAGTAGGCTGGGAGCTGGGTGGCACGTGTCTTAATTTTCCCCTCAGTTAAGTGATAAGCTGAGGAGATTACACTGGCTTTCCAGAGTGGCAAACTTACTAACTGAAAAAAAAAAGAAGGCATTTTTCCCCCCACAGGGCATTAGTTGTCGCCTCATTATTCTCCATGCCATGAAAAGAACTGACAAGAGTCTGGCCCACAAATGAACGGGAGGTTTTTGGCTTGGGAACATCCACACACCAAGTAGTGCCAGGCATGGGGACAGCAATAAGATTTTCAAGGGAAGGAAAGGCTAACAAATCCCATATTAAAGCTGGAATGCAAAATCTCCAAGGCCTTACTGAAAAAATCTGAGCTCTAGAGGTGACATGTGTAGAAGTATGACCTGGCAGGACCAAAGGTCTGCCCAAAGAGACCCTCCCCTAAGTGAAGGAGGAGGACCGCCCTGGAGAACAGGAGAGAAAAATGCTGATTCATCACAGCACTTTCGAGATCCTTCCCAGAAGAGAGTGGGAAAGGCTAACTGCAGTTTCATTTGCAAGGACATGCTAAACCCAGGAGAATCCATAAATCCAGGAACACTAAGTTACTAGAAAATAGGCTGGAGACTTTAAAACCTGGGGGTGGGGATGATCTGATAGGTTCTTTAAGCTAGACAGAAAGTTCCCTTAACAGTGCAAGGGGACAAACAGAGGCAATGGTAGAATATTCGGAAGCTGGACATTCTCATCCACAGCATCTCTTCTCAGTGGTGTGTTTCCAGAGCCCACCTAAACGCACAACACATACAAAGCATTCAATCAATATTTTCTGAGTGACATATCCACAAAACCCAGCACTGAGGAGCCTACTTGCCACTATGCCCAAGCCAGGCTTTTGTGCGAAGTCATCAGAACTCCAGCAACAATGAGTAGGGCTGGTGAGATAGCTCAGCTGACTAAGCGCCTGCTTAGGCAAGTGCAAGGACTGGGGTTCAATTCCCGGTACCACATGCCATACCGGCCCCACTCTGGATGCAAGCCAAGCTGTCAATGGAATCTGGGTGTGGTGGTGCATGCCGATAATCCCAGCTACTAGGGAGGCTGAAAACAAGAGGATTACTATGAGTCAGAACTGTGTAGTGAGACCCTGTACAAAATAAATTAACAATGACCACCACCACCTGCACAAAGATGTAGCAAATGCTCTGCGTCTGGGTGTCCCCATTACCAAATGCACTTGAGAGGCTGTAGAATAGTCCACCCCTATTCTACTGAAGAGTACAGTGGGTTTCCCTGTCTTGTTCCAGACTCACTCCCAGCTCCATACTGGACAGCAGGTGGCACCAACCAAATGCACACAAATAATAAGCGACCCAGGGCCCAAGGGGACTTCGGTGAGGGAGACTGTCTTACCTCTGCATGTATTAGCAGTCACTCGGGATTCCCCAGCCCTGGCATTAATTGTAGCCTGTGTGCTATGATTGGAATTAAATGGCATGCCAAATTAAAGAGTTATTTTTTCTAATAAATATTTTGCATAGGATGCGTTTATAATGGCATTAATTATTTATGCTGCCATATAGAGAAAGCATAAATATAAAGAGACAGAAAGATCAGACGGTTCCTGTAGGAGAAGTAAAGTGAAAATTTCCATCAGGATGATGAATACCTGCATTCTAACTTTGAGACTGAGGGGGGAGGGAGGCAGAGAGACAGGGACATCTTGGTAACAAATCTGACAAGCGTTATGGAAGCTTTTGAGGGAGGAATAGGTTCAAAATGAAAGTGAGTACAGAAAGTTTAAATATTTAATACCTGCATTAATTCTAATTCATACTTTCTTTATTTTTCAGATTAAAAATTTACGAGAATTCCTATCTCTTTCATCCTTCTTCTCCCATAGGGCACTTGGCGGTCACTGGGCCAGGGAACACCTCTGGCAGTATCTGCATCATAAAGGGCCCGAGAACAGCAGCCCACCCCCCTCCACCCAGTGGCCCCTTCCCTAAACTGGTGTTTTCCCCAACTCTCTTCTCAGAGCCATAGTGTTGGGCCTCTGGCGCCAGAATGACTGGCGAGAGCACAGCCCACTTGCTGGCCTCTTCAGCTCAACCAGAGAAAGCCAGGGCATTCTCAGAGATGCCATACCCAAGCTGCGGGTTTACAGTCCCTTGCCCATGGTGGTACATGCCTGTATCTCCAAGCACTCTGGGAGGCTGAGGCAGGAGACTGCAAGTTCAAGTCCAGCCTGGGGAACTTAGTGAGACTGTCTCAAAATTCTAAAAAAAGAGAAAGAAACAAAACGGCTGATAATACAGATCAGTATGAAGCACTGGGCTCAATCCGCAGTACTCAAAAAAAAAAAAAAAAAAAAGACTGGGTCAGGTCCAGAGCTCGTGGGTACAGGCAGGATACACACTGAGCCAGTGTTTTCCCAATCAAGAGGTTTCTGTAACAATCACCCAGGATCCTCTGCAGTCCTGGAACTTGTATTCTAAAACTTTATTTTATGGCTGGCTCAGCCTGCCCTGGGGGTGTGGGCTGGGGCAGCATGTGGTGCTGGGGATTAAACCGCGGTCCGTACGGTTGCCTAAACTTGCCTGAACAGGTGCTTTAGACTGCTGAGCCACCTCATCAGCCCCTGGAACTTGTATTCTAAAGCCACCACATCAGCTTTATGAACTTTCAATACTGTCGTAACTTCCACACCAACCCAAGCTCCGAACTCCCAGCTTTGGGCCCTGTCCCCACTCCAGCATTTAGCAGGTGAACAAACTGCCACGTAACAGCCACCAAATGTACATTTGCACTGCTTTGCAAACCAGTTTTTCATGCCACGTTGGACTCTAGAGCCATGAGAAATGGTCAACGAACTGTTACCAGCCTTCATTTTATCCATGAGAAAACCTGGAAGGTCATGTGACTCACCTGAGCTCTTCCTATTTCAAATAAGCAATCTTTTCACTGTTGTAATGCAGTTCCTACAGCATAGGATTCCCAAAACACGGAGCACAAGAGGAAAAGCAGCACTGGCCTCGGAGATGCTTTGGAAGCCTGGTCCCTACCACCTAAGAGGCCTGTCTGTGTGTGAGGCCCACCCTGTCACAGCCAAGGGTGCCTGCTGCGTCCCTCTGAGATCCTCCATAACCCTCAGTCCAGGCTTCCACTGAGAGGACAGCTCACCAAGTTGTTTCCCAGATCTAAGGTCTCTTCAACCCCCTTGGCTCCAAGCTGTCAGACGCCACCTCAGCCCTCTCTCCCGCCTCTCTCTCACGGCACCTCCCGCCCTAAATCACTTACTGCAAATTCCTGCACAAAACACCTTCATAAATAGTGCTGATTAGGTCCTTGTTCTAATCAGGCCCCTGATCACAGGCAGTTCCCTGCCCCCAGCCCACTCTTCCTCTAGAGTACTGCTATCCACCAAGTACCTATAAATTAGCAGAGAGAGAGACAGACAGAGACAAGGGACAGGACAGGGACAGAGACAGAGACAGAGGCTCCCTCCAACAGCCTGGAAATCTTGCGATGGTGGGAATCTGAGCTACCATTCTGGTGCTGGGAGATGCTTGGTGTTGTTTGTTGCCTTTACTCCCAGATGGGAGCTGGTGTCAGGCTGCCCCTCTCACGGTGTTATGGTTTGTATCTAGCTGTTTTCCCAAAGCGTCATGTAAATCGTGGGTCTATCAAGCGCGCAGTTCGAGGGGCGGGGCCAAATGACCAGGGCGGGGCTTGAGGACATGGCTAAAAGAGGCGGGAAGGTATGGAGGTGTGGAGCGAATCATGCGGGACAGGGCAGCACCCCAACCTCTCGTCCAGACCCTACAAATGGTGGGGGGGGGCGCGGCATCTTGAAACCTCCAGCAACTGTGAGCTAAATAAACCTTTCCTCCCCTAAGCTTATGCGTCTGTTACTTGTCTCAGCAACGACAGGGTAGAAACCAAGACACACTGTGACGAGCAGAGCTAGGTATCAGGCAAGCTCAGGGTCTGGAGAGCAGAGGCCCCTTCTCTCACACAGTTCAGCCTTCGGAGGGTCCAGCCAGTCAGAGAGCACAGGAGGACCAGCTTTGATGATCATGCCTGTCCTGTCCAGCCATCAGGATAAGCATGTAATTTGTGACCCTTCTGTTTGCTCCAGAAAAGAGCACTATCCAGAGATGGGAGCCAGACCCACACGGGTGCTGGAGCATACCCAGGTCATGGGGAGAAAAGTTTAGTAGCCTAGTTGCTCGAGCTTGGCCAAGCAAGTCCACTTGGCCATCCCAGCCTCACCAGGTGTGACATCTTCACATGAAGGAAGAAATGAGGGAGACTGAAGAAGAAAGGGTGATTTAGATAAATGGAGACGTGGTCCCGGCCTGTGCCGCAGCTGAGGCGGTAACTTCCTCAGGGAGCACAATCCCACTGCTGACATCTTGCGGGGATAAAGTCCCTTACTCGCCAGGGCTTCGCGCAGCCTCTCTCACTTACATAAGAAAACCAGGACGGCGAGAGGACGCTGTTAGGAGGGCCACGCCCAAGCGCCCAGCGCAACGCACAGCACGTTACAGGCAGTCTTCAGCCTCATCTTCACTTCCCTCTATTCTTTCCTTGTGCTCAGTAGACTGCCTTTAAAATCCAGGTCAGAGGGGCTGGGGAGATAGCTCCGAGGCACAAGTGCCTGCTGGGCAAGTGCAAGGTCGTGAATTCGAACCCTGGTCCCACAAAAAAAAAAAAAAAAAAAAAAAATCCAGGTCAGAGATAGGAAGAAAGCGGTGTGTCCCGCCTGTCCTGAAGCCCAGACGGGTCGGCCATCGGGTAGACTGGCTCTGCTGTATAGGGAAAGAGCCTCGGGGCTGGTGCCTCAGCCTACTTCAGCCCACACACACGCAGACAGGGGCTCGAGGGCCGCGTCCAGGGCCTCAGTGAACAAGTGGGAGAAGCCACACCCAAGGGTGCTCCGGCCAAGACCCAGCCCCACAGGTGATGCCATGCGCAGCTCTTCTGCCGCCGTATCCTCATACAGCAACACGGTCCGCAGCTTCAGTTACCCAGCTGCTTTGGTCTCAAAATATTACATAGAAAATTCCAGAAATAAACAATTCAAAAGTTTTAAATTACTTTCTGTTCTGAGCTGCATATCACATTTGGAGCTGTCTCTTACTTTACCCTGCCCAGGTTATTCATTGTCCTTTTGTCCAGGGTGTCAGTGCTATATAGGCTACCTGCCCATTAGGGGACTTAGAAGCTATCTCAGTTTTCATTTCAACCGCTATAGTATCACAGAACTTATGTTCAAGTAATCCATATTTAACTTAATATGAGTTCCAAAGTATAAGAGCAGTGATGTTGGCAGTTTCATTATAATTGTTCCATTTTATTATCTTTGCTATTAATCTCTCAGTGTGCCTAATTTATAAATTAAGCCATCCTAGATATCTATGTACAAGAGAAAACATAGTAAATGTAGGGCTTGGTACTATGTCTGGTTTCAGACGTCCACTGGGGGTCTTGCAGTGTTTGCCCCTACTATGGGAAGTGGACTATTAATGTCCTTCCTTGCTAGGAGAGAAGCTCTTACAAACTAAAATGGCATTGTTTAAATTCATACTCCTACTATTACTTTTAAAAATCTATTTTTAAAGAACTAATACCTTCTTCCCACCTCCACAACCCCACACCCCCTCTCTACGAGAAAGCAGATCCATCTTCTTCCTTTTCCCTTTAAGTGTTTTACTTGCTTGGGGAGAGTGAAAGATTCAAAGTAAAAGAAATAAGACTTGCGGAGTGCTAAAAGACAGACAAATACCCACCTCAGAGGGATCTTCCTGGAAATGAGGTAAAGGGAAAGCAAGGTGACTGACTTTAAATGAGTGGCTTTAGCTTTCTGTCTTCTGAAACAGGAACAGTCCTACCTCACAGGGAGTTTAATTCTCTTCAGCAGGCACTGGCACTTGTAGAGTTCCCCTTGCCTGCCAGCCATCGTCACGTATCTCTCATCATTCAATTCGGCTCAGAATCCTGTGAGGAAAGGAAGTGCTCTTCGCTTCAGAGAGATGAGCAATGACAGGAGAGAGGGTGAAGTGACACACCTCAGAATAGAGACTGAGCCGGGCGTGGTAGCGCACGCCTGTAATCCCAGCACTCGGGAGGCTGAGGCAGGAGGATCGTTGTGAGTTCAAGACCAGCCTGGGCTACAAAAGTGAGCTCAAAGCCAGCCTGAACTGCACAGTGAGACCCTGTCTCAAAAATAAAAATAAAAAAAAGAATAGAGACTGAGGCACTAACGGAGCTGGATGGAGGTCTCACGTCTGACACTTAGGTCACCATCCCACAGCCATCTCCTCATAGGGCCATAGATGCACAAGGCCTTTGGAAAGTTTAAAGGCAGGAGAATGTGAGGGGTTATTCTACTGGCTGTGTATGGTGGGGAAAAGAAAAGACTTTTTCTCTTTTCAGCTCTCTGTTCAGTATTCTCTGAGTAGACACTTCTCAGCCAGAATGCTCTCTTCTCTTGCTTCTATGGCTTTGCCCTGCCTTTGTACCCCATCCCCAGCTTCCACTGAGGTGGCTAGCGGTAAGACCATTCAGAGGGCCCTGAATGGGGTGGAGGTGGGAGCCAGGGAGAGTCCCTCTACCCCTCACCGTCATACGCCATTCTGGGAAGCAAAAAAGCTATGGATGATTTATAAACCTACAAAGATGGTTGGGGTGAGGAGTGCAGTTGTGAGGAACGTGGACAGGGCAGAAGAGGGCCTTAGAATCTTTTGTAGAGCCTGGCATTTGCAAGGGTGGGTTTGTTCCTAGGACTGGAAGTAAGGGTGCTACAGTTACCTCTGCTGAGGAAGCCAAAGGTGAAACAGTTTTCTTTAGTGCTGTGCTTGTCAAGAGCTGGAGATTGTAATGAGCCTGTAGCCTTTCAAGTACACGTGTCGCTACAGTATGCCTGAGATCACGTGGCTTTGTAGCCCTTTCTTTTCTTTCTTTTTTTTTTTTTTTTTTTTTTTTCCCAAAGGATGCCTTTCTGTGGCTGAGCCTGGGGTAGAAAGTGCTAATCTAGAGCAGCCCTGCCATGTCACAGGTGGGGCGGGGGGAGGAGGGCTTCTAAAACTGACCACCTTCTGCAGCCTCCCCCACTGCCCGGGCGTGTCCCAGGGGATCAAGAATTACTGCACACCTGTTTCCAGGGTTTAGTGAAATTGCGTCTGGCTGCAGCTGTGGTACATAGAAGAAAAGACATCTGTCTGCTCATTTCGTGGGAGTGAGGACAGTAAATCTGGTAGCGAGGTGGAGAAGAGGTAGGCCCCTTGAAAGTGAGGTGCCATTTCAGAAAATAGAAGATGAAGGCAGCTGGACAGAGCCCCACCCCCACCCCAAGAAAACGCATTCTCCCAGGGACCACCCAGGTGGCTTCTCAGGAAACTGAGTCTGCACTCACCCCTATAGTCATTAGACACATCCGAGGCCTCTGTGTCCTGGACTTCAGTTTCCTCTTTTGCTAATCAGCCTTTCCCAGTGCCCAAAGTGGCATTCCAAAGGACCTGGGAATGAAATGTGACACCAGCCACAGCTTTCTGGAGGCATACAGTGAGTGTCCAAGGGTAGGTACAGGTTGTGATCGGCCTCCTCCCTGTCCTTAGGTATCCATTTCCCCTGGGCATCTATCTACCTTATGCAGAAAAAGGGCCAAAATCCTTTGTAGCTGCTAGAATAAATCTTTACCGCTTTCCCCAACGGCTTCGACGATGGCACCAGCATGCTCTCTCCAATCTCTTAAAACGAGGAGACAGCTAGTTAAGAGTCCCATCCCCAGCTTCTGCTGAGGTCACTAAGGTTAGGGCCATTCAGAGGGTCCTGAAGGGGGCGGAGGTGGAAGCCAGGGGAGGCCCCTCTATGCCTCACCGTCACGCGCCATTCTGGGACATTCTCCTCCCAGCTCTGAGCCCAGCCAAGCAGCTGCTGTCCGGATCCAGACAAAGGACGGCACCCAGGCAGCTCTGGGCGGTCTGCGGAGGGTGTGTGTGTGTCTGCATGGAGCACGGACCAGGGGCAACTTGCCCCGGACACGGTCTGCAGCCTCGTCCTCTGACGCAGCTCTCCCGCCGAGACAAGACTGAGATAGCCACCTTCGGTGGGGCCCAGCCGGCCCAGCCCTTGGCGCCCTCTCCCCCTCCCGCGCTGCTCCTCAGCCACATGCCCTTGGGCTGAGCTAAGTCCAGAACCCGGCTGAGTAGGGGAATTGTTCTGAGAAAGTGGCCCGTTGGCTGGTTGCTATGGAAACCGACATACCACAGCGCTGACCCCGGAGAGGTTTAGCACGCTCCCCCAGCAGGGATGCCAGCAGCTGGACTGCAGCTGTTACAGCCTAAGTGGGGGCTGTAGCGGCCGCCAACAGTCCCCCGTTTGCCTAAACTAGGCCTGAGGCAGAGCCGCTCCACGCGCTCCTACCCCTTGTCTCACCCACTCTGTACCCAGGGAAGGGAGCCGCGCCCAGCTACAGCAGGATGGGGGTGGGGGCGGGGCGGCCTCGACTTTCCCGAGAGGAAATCTCCTTTACGAAGCGCTGGGGAAACTGAGGCCCAGGGAGGAGGAGGAACGGGTGCTCCCCCGCCCCCGTAACGCAGCACTGGCCCCTGAGCTTCTGCAGCCTATTCGTGGCACTTCCGTACAACCCCAAGGGAGAAGGCGTATCCATGAATGAATGAAAGGGACACCGGAAAGTGGATCACAGACTCAGAGGAAAACGGAAAGAAAAGGGAATGCAAGCTTGCGGTAGAGTTCGAAAAGAAAAAGGCGAGGCGCGCTGAGAAGAGAGGAAGAGCCAAGACCCCCTCACACCTAGCGAGGGCCAGCGCTGTGGGCTACCACAGAAGGGAGGGAGGGGAGATGGGATAGGGCAGAGGCGGGAGCAGGGAAATGGGCTCTGCCACCCCATCTGCCGGAGTCCTCGGGGCCGGCGAAGGAAAGCAACCCCGCCTGCCTTGCCACCACAGGGCCAAGCCAGGGACTCAGACCTGACTGATTTGCGTCAGGACGCTAAACAAGCACCTTCTCAGCCAGAGAGGTGAGATAACTTTCCCTCCCGGGGAGGTCAACCAGCCAACCAGGCTCCTGAGCTGGACCAGAACACAGTCTCTTTTCATTGCGCTGCTGGCTGTCCCCTCAGCCTCAGTGGCACCCTAGGTCTGCTCTAACCCCCAGCCCCACCTCAGCGTCATCACAAGAGCTCCCCCAGAGGAGGAGGGTGCCACAGAAACTCCCCCAAGATCTTCTCCACCTCCCCACTCTCTAGCCCTCAACCCTCCTCTCGTCCTTGTCTGGAGCTAAGTCTAACATCAAAGGCCTCTCGGAGCAAGTGGCCAGCCTTCCCTCTAGAAGAGGACCCTCTGGCTGCTCAGAAGGAATGAATGCTCTTTTCGCTCTTCTTCTCTAGCTGCCTCAAAGGAGGGCTGCTGTGTATCTCTCCTGAGCCAGTGGGAAGTGGTGCTCCCTAAGAAGGCTTTGTTCCAGCGACCCAGGGGCCCAGGATCAGCTCAGGAATGTGCCCACACTACGACATTCCCTAATTGGTGACCTGGTACTGCAGTGGACACAAAGAGTGCTTATGCATTTATAGCACCTTCCATTCTTTTTAATCAAAATTTAGCATCCTGCATGAGTTATTTGTTTTGTGTTTCTCACATCCAACATGGACAGCAATCGAGCGGGTGCCCTCCTCCTCTAGCTGATGCCCTCCTCCCCTGGCCACGCTTCTGTCCCTCAAACCCAATTATTCGGTCCCACTGTAAGCATCTTGCCTCCATTCGAGATGGAGTTGAGCTAGCTGAGAAGATTGCTGGTGGCCCCATCTCTGGCTGCCAAGGGCATCCAAAGCATTCACTGAGCAAGTGATCCTGAACCCCATCTCCAGGCACTGTGAGCCTGGTGGTGTGGAAGGGGAACATGCGGAAGAAGCCTTGGACGAGCATCACTGACCGGAAGTAGTTTGCAGTCTTGAAGGAATACAGGACTCAGCAGCTAAGTACTCTGAGCATGACAGGGCAGCAGTCAGGCACTGCACTGCCCCAGAGAAGAGATGCCCTTACTGTCAAGTCGAGCGCCCAGTGAGTGGTGATGGTCTTTAAGCAAAGTGTAGAGGTGACTGAATCAGATCTGTGAGATCATCCCAAGGGCCAACTAGGCAGGGCTTCCCATTGTGACCTCCTTCTTGCTAAGACAGACCCAGGAATATCCAACTCTAGGAAGCAGCAGACATTCCATTCTGCCAGCGAGCACCACCGTTCCCTCTGTGAGAAGGCCAGCAAGATGAGAACTGGGCCCAGACCAGGACCCTGCCACTCTGGGTCTTGGGCACCTTGCCCCAGATGACTGACATTTAGTTTCTAGCCCCTTCCGCAATCACTATCTCATTGAAACCCCAACCACATCCTGTGCCATCTTGCACCACAGCTGGTGATTCTTAGTCCCACGTGGCAGGGAGGAGAACGTGGCCTCTGAGTTTGGCCTGAATGCGCACCTAGTTCACAACAGTGAAAATGACTCAAGGTTGACTGAACTAAGGTTCCCTCTGGGGGCCAGCACCCATCCCCCACACAAAAGGCCTCTCGGTTCATTTTCCCTGTACTCAGAGACTCTTGCACACGTGCACACGTTTCTCCTACAGCAGGAAGACATAGGTTGTCCTGAAGTCCACAGCAAGATGTGTTCAGCCGTGCCTGTGTGTGGAGGAGAGGCAGAGGGCAAGAGCCTCCATGGCCCATCAGTTATGCGGGAAGGGATCCCCGTATGTCACATTGAAAAGATCATGGCACAAGTAACTGGACTACCTTTTGGTTGACATTACCTTCTAAAACATCCCCAGGATCCCTCTCCTGTGTGAGCCGCAAATACCTTTCTAAGTTGAAAAGAGAGGAGAGGCAGAGATATAGCTCAGCAGCACAAGACTTTGCTTGACAAGGGCAAAGTTATGAATTCGATTCTAGGTACCAAAAAAGTTAGGTTAAAAAATAAAAGGGCGGAGGTGTGATGGGAGAGGTGGGACAGGGTGTACAGTGGGCAGGGACCAGGCTGTGTGCTGAGGAGCTATGGGTCAGTGGGGGGCTAGAAGGAGGGCTGTGGGCACCCCAGCGTTGTGAGTTGGGGAGTGGGAAGGCTGTCCTTTTCAGGCAAAGTCTAATCACACGGGCCCAGGCTGTGTACGGGAGCAGGGACATCAGGCCTGGTCTCTTCAGATGCCTGAGTATTTTTTTTTTTTTCAAGTTTCAATTTTTTATTGTTTAAATTTAACACGGGTTATATTACATATTTTCATCATCAGATCAGTTTAGATTAATACATATAGGTATATAAGATTGGTCAAACAATTAAACATTAACCCTTCTAAATCAACATTACTTTTTTTTTTTCTTTTCCCCTTTCTTTTCTTTGAAAGTTGACATATTGCGTATTGTCCTCACAATCGTTCTACAGAGTACAGTGTGTGGGCATGACCCACCTCCCTATTGATGTTGCTTAGAAAAAAAAAAAAAAAAAAAAAAGGAAAAGAATATACTTCTCTTTGGACTAAGAGGACACAGATACATACACAGTCAAATGTTCTGCAATTGCAGTGGGCCACCAGTGAAGCTTGTGATGTTGGAGGCTATTGAATCTAAGCCTCCTAAAGCTAGATGCCTGAGTATGCGCCTGAGGGCCGGCGCATACAGAGAGACTGTGGTATTCCAAGGAAGAGACCAAGCTCTTGGCGTACAGGAAGTGACTTTGCCTTTGTTACTCTCAGACTTTGTCCCTGAATTTCACATCATCAGATATTTTAGCCAGCTAGGTTAAAAAGCAAACAGCATTAAAAAATAATAAAATCTTTCCTTTCTGGGATAAGTGAAAATCTATTCTCCCTCCCTATACCCACACTCCCCTCTTGATGGAAAGCCCTTAGTTACCTCTAATAATTAGAAATTTCCTGTTTGGGCTGGGGATCCATCTCAGCAGCACAAGTGCCTGCCTGGCAAGCACAAGGTCCCAAGTTTAATCCCTGGTACCACACACATAAAAAAAAAAAAAAAAAAAAACCTATACTTTTTAACCTTTTCACAGCTGCCTTTTGCAGACAATACCTTATTTTTTTTATTTTTTTTTTGCTTTTTGAGACAAGGTCTAACTATGCAGTTCAGGCTGGCCTTAAGCTCACTTTTGTAGCCCAGGATGGTCTCAAACTCACATCGATCCTCCTGCCTCAGCCTCCCGAGTGCTGGGATTACAGGTGTGCGCCACCATGCCCGGCAATACCTTATTTTCAATGTGTGCAATAAATTTTTTGTATGGACTTCATATTTTTCCTTTCTAGAAAGAAGTCCTAACATAGCCAAGAATCAGTATAAGCGTCCTTCCGGCTCATCATGCTTTGCAGATTTCATTGTCCTTTCCAGGAGTTATTTTAACCTTGAAAGTCTACTTCCTACTCTTAGTCAAAGTTTGTTAACCCATTGGTTTGGCCGCAGATAACTGGGCTGGCATTTGATTGGATGATTAGGGAAATACTTTCTTTGCATGCAGTATAATTTGCATTTTTTCCACTTTCATGAAGCTAGTGGCCAGTACTACTTTTTAATAATTCTCTTCACATTCTCCGTCTTGATTTACAAATTGGAAATCCTGCTCATGTGCTTAGGATACAAAGGTTGAGTGTTTTTAGACGTCTCTGTCCCGTGTGTGGTGGCCCAGGGTTAAGTTTCAGAGGCTTTAGGTGGACCCTGGCGGGAGTTCTGGGAGTAAGAGGAGAACATCCATGCAGAGCACAGAGCGCTGAAGCCTCCTGTGTGCCTGGCTGCGGGAGAAACCATACAGAAATATGCTACAGACCCAAACAAGGTGATTGTGGTCTCACTGTTTAAAGTACCATTTTTTTTCTTTCTCCTTTTTCCCCACTTTTCAGTGTACTCAGGAAAACAGAAAAATTGTAATGGATCAATTTAAAATGTTTTATTGCCTAGAAGCCTTTTTTGCCTTTTGTACTATGTGGGATCCCTCTCCTTTCATGGGTGAAATGAGCAATTACCTGAATATAGGTTGACAAGGTTATGTAAAAAGAAATTATAATAAAAGGGATACTTTGCTTTTCAAATCCTTATTTTTTCTTAACTAGGTATGGCATATCCAAAATAAATATGTTAAAAGAATAAAAATTGTCCTCATGAAAAAAAAAGAGAGCTACAAGCTAGAAGCAAAAAGGTTATTTTGTTGGTCACTTATTATTTTTTATGTATTTAGTACAGGGTCTACAGGGTATCACTACCCAGATCGGACTGTGAGTGATTCTCCTGTTTTCAGCCTCCCAGGCACTAGGATTACAGGTGCATGCCATCAGGCCAACTCACAAGTGTTCTTATACATGTCTAGCACCTACTGCATTGTAGGTGCCCCAGAATGTTAACTGAACGAAGAAAAGTGTCCTCTCACTTTAGAGAGTAGCAGAACTATGAGACCTATAACTGACACTTGTAATGAGGTGCTGAGATCCCAAAACATCGACAAACCTGCCAAAGCATACAGGAGAAAACTGCTATGTCCTGATGGACTGCTTTTCAGTGTTGAGCCTGAACGTGGTACTCTGTATGTGATAGCTCCTTGTGTGCCGCAGCTCAATCCGGTCCTATTTATTTGGTCTGCATGGAGAACCTGCTCTGCCTGGCACCATGCTGAAATATGTCCCTTCCACTTCCACTGCAGACCACACTGAAGCAGGCTTTGCCACCTGCCAGGCTTCTGCTCTTGACACTGCTGTTATAGCAGAGCTGAGGACACAGCGAGAGACCCACTGGCACCAAGGCCTTCCATCCTGCTCCCTGCATCCCCTGGGATCCTGAGCAACTTCTGGCTTGCTTAAAGAGAACCCGAATGAGCCCCTCTGGCCCATCCTGCCATCCTTGGCAACCTCGTGGCAGAAAGGAGGGGTAGGGAGCCTGCCACAGCGCCTCTCTCCCCTGCCATTTCCTCAGCAGCTCCCTCGCTGGCCCTGTTTTTCAGACCTCTAGTAATAAAAACAAGCCAATAAAATGAACATGAAAATATATTCATTAGGATTTATAATGCTCATTAAAACTGCCTGTGTACGAAAGCATGACTTAGCTTCATATAAGTGGGGAAAAAATGCAAATTATACTGCATGCAAAGAAGATATTTCCCTAATCGTCCAATCAAATGCCAGCCCAATTATCTGTGGCCAACCCAATGGGTTAAAATTATACTCTCTTTCCTTGGACACAGTGAGACGCCTGAAAGTGTTTCATTTTAATAAAAATGAAATCTGGACCCTGCAGAAAACCAGCTTCACTAACGACGTGTTTACACAGAGAAAGACAATTTCTAGTTAATGGTGATTACTACCGAGAACAAATTAAACTTCCCAGAGTATATGGGTTAGAGATAATGGGAAAGGGGGAAAAAAAGTTATGGTTTTAGTGCGTGCATGGCAGCATGGGGGGACAGGGTGACACCGAGAGAAAGAAGCTAAAGGAAGTCTAGAGGATGTGTGGCGGCAGAGATGCTGGGATGGGTGTGGCTCGGCTATGGTGGCCTCACTGGTCCTGCTGGCTCTAAACTCAAAAAAATCCCAGGGTCAGCCATCTTTGGCTGGGACAAGGCTGGATTCATTCTGTAGGCTCTGGAATCTGCCACTCCGGCCTCCTTGGGCAGGCAGGTAAGTCATTCCAACCACTAATGGTCATTAGGAGCACATGGGAAGTTCGTTCTACTCCACTCCACTGGCTTGCTGATGAGACTGGAGGTAGGACTGGGCCCCAGAGCTGTCATGCAAAGCCAAATGGGCAGGCGAATGCCAGATGGGCGGAAGATGCAGCAAAACGTACAGGAGACATAGTGAGGGAGGAACGACTGTGATGACACTAACAACAGCACACTCCCTACGGCTAGGGCTTGAGGTTGGCCCCCAAGGATTCATGTGCTGGGAATGCAGACCCCAGTGTGGTGACGCTGAGAAGCTACAACATCTTGAAAAGGTGGGGCCTAGTTGAAAGTGGCCAGGTCATTGCTCTCTACAAAGAACACCATACTTCTATGGAAAAGCAAGCCTAGCACCTGGCTCTCTCTTGCTTCCTGTCCTACTATTGTGATGTCATCTTCCACGAGGCCCTCACCACAGCCAAGTAGGTGTCCGTACTACACATGTGAATCTCATAAACTGTGAGCTAAAGAAACCTCTTTATTTCATAAAATACTCAGCCTTAGGCATTTTGTTGTAGCAACAGAAAACAGACTAATGCATTCTCCTTGACGAAGTCTCTACCATGTGGCTGGGAGGCACCATTCTAAGATGTTGCCTCCTATTATTTTCACCCATAGGATGGTAGTATGCCATCACCTTCTTCCTCATTTTGGCATCAAGAAAACTGAGACTACATAACTGCCCTATATCAGAAACCTATTAAGTGAAGAAGATGGGTTTCCGACAGATCCAGCACCTATGCTCTAAGACCCAGTTCACTACGCAGCCCATGAACCCAACTGCCTTTGGCATGGTTGGCTATGGAAGATGCTCTTTCTTTTTTTTCTTTTTTTCTTTTTTTATATTGTTTCAGAACTTTTGTTTGTTTATTTATTTATTTTTATGACCGGCTCAGCCTGCCCTCAGGGCAGGGCTGGCGCAGCATGTGGTGCTGGGGATCCAACCTCGGTCCCTGCAGCCACCCAAGCTTTCCTAAGCAGGCGCTTTAGACCACTGAGCCATCCTGTCGGGCCCCAAGGAAGATGTTCTTTCAACAGCATATCTCAACAAATATCGTATCCTTTTGCTCCCTACTTCTCTTCTCCCCCACCTCCCAAGCCCAGGTGAGCCTGGGGCAGGGCAGAGAGGAGGGAACAGGGATTCCTCCAGTGCTGAGTTTTCATGCTCGTTCTTTTGTAAACAAGAACAATCATTTGTGAATAGGCCCAGATGCAAACAGTCCCCAGATTAGGAATTCCAGCTCAGAGGCGCAGAATAATACAGCTTTGGGGAAGATTTAATAATAGTAAAATTAAAATTGCAACTGAGGCATAATGAAGAATGTGGTACAAACAGGCACAGCAAAGAAAAGAAAAAACCTACACAGATTAGCCCCTATGGAATCGTGATTGGTTGAGAACAACGGTAAACAATGCACAGAAATGCAACTTAATTATCTCTCAATTCTTAACATTCCACTAAAGCCACACAGAAAGCTTTGATGTTGGCGGTCGCAGCAGCAGCAGCAGCAGCAGCAACAGCAGGTCTCTCTCTCACTCCTGGAGGAAGATCATTACTAAGAAACCTGCAACCATGACAGCAGCTAAGCAATTGATTGGCTGAGAAACCAGAAAATGGGCAACTCCCTGGGACTAAAGCATCTCTTAGGGGTACCAAGTTAGGGGCTTGGTGAGCAAAAAGGGAGCTCTGAGGGGCAGGGCGCCAGGACGAAATCGTGGCCAGGGTATCGCAGCTAAGCAGCAGTCCTTACAGCTGGGTGGAGAGGCCTCCTAGGAGAGCCTGGGCCCTCAATGTCAGCACTCCTCAGCCAGTAGCAGGGCGCTTCCTCGATGGAATGGGAGTGCTTCTTCCACCCAAGACGTGCACGCACGGTGAGTACCACCTGGTAGGGACCTCCTCTGCTCGTCCCTGTTTTGTTTGGTACAGTGGACAAGAGACCTAGAGGAAGGTGTGCCCCCGATTATGAGTCCCAGGCCTCTGTTAAGGAGACTTCTGAGAGACACTTGCAGAGAGACCCAGTGGATGCCACATCCAAAAACCCAGTCTCTGCAACCCAGCCACACAGTGCTTTCTTTCCTCTTTCAGACTGCCCTTCGCTCTTAGTGAATTGATATTCTTAGGATGGGGGGGGGCTTTCATGGTTGGCTGGCTGGCTGGTTAAGCACAAGCCTGCCCTGAGACAAGGGGTGAACAAGGTGACCTCTTAGGGTCATGGGCATTCCCATACATTTGAGAACCAAGAATAGATCACATGGTCTCTACATCCAAGTTTCCTCAGATCTTCACCTCCATATCTGTTTGGTTCATTCGTTAGGCAGGCCTCTGGTTATTTATTTGGGCCTTGAAGTACAGTCAGAATCAAGTCCAGTTGCTCCTGAATCTTGAGGTGATCTAGAAGACATCAGCCCCTTGTAATGAATAGGACTCTAGCATGCCCGTCCTGGGGCTATCCAATCAGGGGCTCACTCGTTGAGGGGGCCAGCAGAGTCACCAGGTTTAAGAACATCTTTGATTTCTAGAAGAAACAATCCATTGCACATGGATGGGCCCAGATTGCTGGAGAAGGGGTGGGGCAGACACCAGTACCAGCCCCTGTGCAGGGAGACGTGGCTTTTCCTGCACATAGACAGGGCTGCTGCTGTACATTGCCTCTTGCTGCCCCAGCCCTAGACTGAAATGTGCTCCCAGTCGGGGCTGGAAGCTTCAGCCTGGTCCAGGTTGTGGGCCCAGAGCCCTGGCCCTCCACCTTTCTGGGCAGGCTAGTTTTCCCCTTTTGCCGATGACAAAGTCCAGGTGAAGGAGCATCACGGGAATAATCCTCATCTTTGTCCTCTTTTTGCCCCTGATCCCAGATTTTAGTGGAGGGAGGTCACTGAGTCACCCAAAGGGATACTGTTGAGAGTTGAGATGTCACTCCTTGTTGCGGGTAGAGTCTGGGTAGAGCAAGAACAATAACCACTGATAACATATGTTTGGAATGCTGAGATTTAGAGATCCTGGACCATGAGTGCTGAGCAGAAGCTCACCAAAATCCTGCCTCATTTGGAAGGGCACTTTCTAGAAGTCAATATTACCTGTCCCCTTTTCACATGCCATACCAACCACCCTCTTATTCTCTGGCTCTCATTTCCTGATATCTAAAGACATCCAGTATAGTTTTATCACTGATTGTCCAACACTCTGTTATGAGCTGCATCTAGTTGTGCCCCCAAAGCCTCATATAAATCATGGGGCTGCCAAGTGAATGGATCAAGGGGTGGGGCCAGAGGACAAGGGCGGGGCTTGAGGGGCGGGGCCAGGGGACCAGGGAGTGGCTTGCAGGGCAGGGGGGGCAGGGGACCAGGGCAGGGCTTGAGGGGAAGGGCCAGAGAGGCACAACCGTTAAACTGACAGCATGTGCCTCCATCCCCCATTCCCCCAGGCCTGGTGGCCTTTTTTGGAAGGATGGAGCAGATCATCCTGGATAATGAGACAGTGTCTCAAGGTCTTGCTATGTAATTCAGGTTGCTTTAAACTATGAAACCTCCAGTAACTGTGAGCTAAATGAACTTTTCCCTCCCTGAGCTTACATGTCAGGTATTTGTCCTAGCAAGGAAAGAAGAGTAACTAAGACAGAATTTGGTACCACAGGAGAGGGGCCTGTTGCTGTGGCTGTACCTGACCATGTGGATTACAAGCTTTTGTGAATGGCTTATGGGACGAGATAGGAAAGGTTTGGAGATGTTGCCTACAAGAGAAACACTGGAAGAGCTTCTGCCTTTCTATAGGGGAGATTCCTTCTGTAAAGATCAGGTTGTGGAGGTTTCTGCTGGGAAAAAGGACTGAATTAGTTGTTTGACTCCAGATAATTTGTGTTTTGGCTTGGCAGAAAGCTTGTCTGAATTTTGCCTGTGTCCAGAGACTTTGCCTGAGACTGAGATTAAATTTGGAGGACTGACTAATCTTTCAAAGGAAATCTCAAAGCAGTGAAATATTGGGGCAGTGGCGGGGTTATTGCTGGGGGCTCTTAGTCAAATATATGTTGAGAATGAAAAGCAAAAAGCCCAGCAGAATGATTTAAAATGTGAGTTTGGCTAGAAAGAAAACACCAGGAAGGTTGTGGACTGCAAAGATAGAGCTGAGATTTCCATTGCCCAGGAGGAACAGGAGAGCAGAAAAGATATCCTGAGAGCATCACAGGAGGTGGCAGGTTCTCAGCTTTTGCAGCGTTAGAATCACAAGAGTGAGGGACTTTGTTTTGAGGAGAAAGTCACAGATCTTAATGTTCTAGAAGGGAGGCAGCAGTCACAAGAGGTTCCAGAATGCAGGTGGTGGCCACACCAAACTACAGAATGGCACCAGCATAGAGAATGTGTTTCTTGGAATCAGGGTCAGAGAGCTTATAAATCCAGTCACTTGACTCCTACAGCTAAGAGAGAAGGAAGCCTTGCTACTACTCTAGCTGGCAGCAGACCTTGGCATCATCCACGTGGCATTCATTTTAGGTGCATGAAAAATGCAGGAGTTCTGAGATTAAGAAGATATCCACCTTGATTTCAGAAGAAGGCCTGGGAGGCCAGGCAGTGTACCCCTGAGAGAGCAGTTTATAAAGCAGTGAGTGAGAAGCCTACTCAGTGGAAACCCCAGAAGTTTGGAAAAGCCAGAAACATGGATCATCTAAGGAAAACTGCAAGGAGGGAGCAAAGCCAGCATAAGAGAGATGCCATGAGAGCTACTACCAAGAGTGCCACAGGGGTGGAGTCAAATGGAGCTCAAGATTTACCACAGATTACTTTGGATGTTCCACATGGAACTATAGGACTTAACGTTTGCCTTGCTAGGTTTTGGACCTGTTTTGGCCCCAATGGTTTGTATCCTCCTGTGTATACCTTTTGGAATAGCAATATTTATCTTGTGCCTTTGGATGTTGGATGTATTTAATTTGTCATTTCTATAGGGGCTCACAGTTGAGAGTTTTCCTTGGATCTTGGAGGAAACTTGGGACTTGGACTTTTCAGCAATGCTGAAACTGTTGGGACTTTGGCAACTCTAAGAGATGAACTAAAATGCATTTTACAGAAAGGGATGTACATAAGACTTTGGGGTCCAGGGGCAAAATGTTATGGTTTGTATCTAGTTGTCCCCCCAAAGCTTCATGTAAATCATGGGGTGGTCAAGAGCATGGCTAGAGGGATGAAGCCAGAGGACTAGAGTGGAGCTTGAGGGGTGGGGCCAGCATGGTGCAGAAACCGTTAAATGGACAGCACTCGCATCCTCTACACCCACCAGGCCTGGCGGCCTCTCTTGGAAGGATGGAGTGGCTCATCCTGGGTAGTGGCACAGTGTCTTGAGGTCTTGCTATGTAATTCAGGCTGTTTTCAATGATGAAACCTCCAGTAACTGTGAGCTGAATAAAACTTACCTTCCCTAAGCTTACATGTTGAGTATTTGTCCCAGCAACGAGAGAAGAGCAACTAAAACGCACATCCCCACACCACACCCTTGCCACTAAAATATAAGTTCCCTGAGTGCTGGAGCCATTTTCTGCAATCCATGCCCAGAACTAATGTGTGACCACCTTTCCATAAGCACTGGTTGAATGAGAGAATAAAATGCCCATACTTCTTCCACAGAGCTAGGGCAGATGCCTGAGGGCCACTGTGATTACTGTCCTCCCACTGACAACTTCATCCTGGAGTGGGGGTGGGCTCGTGTCAAACTCCTGACTTCAATTTATGATCAAGTCTGGGATTCAGGGCCAGTGAAAGTTTATGTGAGATCAAGGATGCCTCCTGATATGGTTCCAAAGTTAATCCTGAGGAGATTTGACCTTGGAAAATACAAATTATGAAAGTTTTGTTAGACAGGTCTTGCTTTAACTTGCCCTTGATCACCCAGCAGAAAAGCTTAATTACGAGGCATAAAACGCAGAGCTAGATTAGTACGATGAGCTGTAAAAGGTTTAAATCAACAGCCTTCAATATTTCCAGTTTCACTGGTAACCCACTGCAACTATGAAACACTGGACTATGTATTCAACTACTTCCTCCTAGTTCAAAGAGGAGAAAACTTTTTCTTCTTCCTCCTCCTCTTCTTCTTTTTGCTTTTTTTCTCAACCAATATTGATTAGAAAATTTATCATGTCCACACCCTCTGATCTGTATGACTTTCATGAGGACAATATATAGTGTGTCAATTATTGCAAGTGTGCTACTAGCATGTTTTGATAAATAAATTAAATAAATAAATAAATAAATAAATAAATAAATAAATAAATAAAGGATGCCTCCTGGAGTCCAGAAGGTAACCAAAACTTGTCTACCTAGAGCCTATGGTAGAGCTAGAGCAGGTGTGGCTCTGAGCACTAGGTGTGTCTTAGCCCATTCCATCTTCATTCTGTATGTTTTTGATCCTCCAAGTTTACTAACTGGCTAACATATCACTTTCTCTCCTTTGTGGCCTTATTTTTCCATCCACACAATGGAGGCAAATGGACACTATGGTATCTGTGGTCCTACAAACTCTGAAAGGTTAGGACTACGCATTGCTCCTCACTACGTCTTCAGTACTTAGCTGTGCAGATGGTAGGCCTTTAATAAATGCTGGTGAAATGAAAAAAGTGATATCTTGCTTGTTTTTGCAATACTGCAGATGAAACCCAGAGCTTTGCACCTGCTAGACAAGTGCTCTGTCCCAGCCCAGTGGAGTTACAGTCTGTGTAGCCTCACTCCAGCTATCTAAGACATCTTACACTAAACTACCTGTGGTCCTGTGGAAGGCGGTTTTCCATTTCCCTTGAGCTCAGGGGAAACCTAGCTGTTGTATCCAAGAACCCCATGGGGGCTCAGATCTAGCATTCACCTGACGATGTGCTAAGCGCTACAGAAAGCGAGGTGCAGCAAGGACCCCACTTTAGGGCAGGAGGAAGAGAGAAAGGACCAAAGCAGGCACCAGATCAGAAGGAGTAGCTCTTCCTTTCAACTGGGGCCCAACCTGGATGACAGGCAATGTCGCAAAGTAATCACAGCCCCCTACACTGTACAGGATTCAGAAATTCCAAAGAAGCCTATGCGCTACGCTACACAGGGTAGAATTAACTTTTGTATCCATTTTACAGGTGTGGTAACTGGAGCTCAGAAAGGGAAGGCTACTTGTTGGAACACACACAGCTGCTTGATGATCAGGCCTCAAAACTTAGACCCTTGGCTCTCGGAACTAGAACAACACAGTTGTCTATTCCTTGGCATCCCTGGGAGAATGGTTCCAGGATTCCTCAAGGATATGAAAACTTTAGGTGCTCAAGGCCCTTATAGAAACACAATGGCCTAGCAGGTGCAGAGAGCCTATACTAGAGCTCCTATATATTTCTAATTCTCTATACATTGTCGATGAGAATTATTACAATGTAAATGTTATGCAAACAGTTGTTACACTGTATTGTTTCAGAACCAAATGCAAGAGAAAAAAGTCTGACTTACTCAGTACAGGCTCAGATTTTTTTTTTTTTTTTAATACTTTCCACCCTCGGTTGAATGTGCAGAGGTACAGCCCACCCATACTTCCTTCCTGCTTTTCTCCCCTCACTGGCTGTCTTGAGATTGTGACCACAGTCTGTGGAGGGAGCCGCAGGAGAGGCAGGTCCAGGCCCCCTGGCGGGCAGGGTCACCAGCACCCCGGAGGGCTTTGGAAGCATGGCGGGCACGAACATGAGTCAAGAGTTGGGAAAGTGGAAAAGCTATTGGCAACTTTTTACACTTGGATATTTAAAGACACATTTTCTTGGTAAAAAGCTGTTTGGAAATTGCCCTGGTGCTAAATTTTGGCTGAAGACGTCAGATGTACCCGCCTCTTCACTCCAGTTGTCTAATAGCACAAGTGGGGCGCGTCTCCATTTGTTTCTCTCCTTGGTGTGTGTGCTCTTCAGTCCCTGGGAGCCCGAGGGAGCCTGGTGTTACATAAGCACCTCATCAGCATAAACAGCCAGCCAGACCAGCTTCCTCTGTCCTCCCACCCGGGAGGAGCGCTCACCCCTCACATGGAGGCAGTTTGTGCCTGGCCGTGATGCCTTATTAGCAGGCAGGTCCCCAGGAGTGCAGAGTCCAGTGTGGAGCCTGTTTGGGTAGCTTGCTCCCTTGATGATGCTCAGAGGAGCTGGGATCTTTTACTGCAGCCCCAGGATCCCCCTCCCCCGCCCAACATCGTGCCCGCCTGATAGTACTTATTTATCCCTAGAAAATGTACTGTGGGCCAGCTGCTGTGCTGGGTGCCCAGGATACGAAAAGGAGGAAGCCAAGATCCTTTCTTCGTTAGGAAAACCCAAAGTAGAGCTGAGGTGACAGACATGCAAAGAAATAACTGCAAAGTGGCAGGGCTCTAACTGAGCAGTGCATGTACCCTGGGAAGCAGAGGAAGGTAACACTAGCTGGCGGGCGGAGGGAGTCCGTGGCACCTGCGCAGGGCCCGAGGGGCGCGGCTACCGGAACAGCAAAGGGAATCAGCAAGGAAGGAATGGGACCAAACCCTTCTCCAGCTGGCCCTGTTCTATCCAGACTCCCTCTTTCCTTTATTCTGAGCAGGAAATTCCAGGCTGATGTCCAGGAGGCCTGCTTGTTTCTCTTTGTGCCTCGGTTTCCCTCTTGTTATCATAACGACAGTAGTAATAATTTCTACGTGATAGGACTGATAAGAGAGCTGAATGAGATGTGGACAGGAAAATGCATGAAAAATGCCTGGGAAACCATCGGCCTTGATAAATGCAAGAAAGTACTTCTGTGTACTTCTGTGATTCTTACTACTATTATAGCGCTGTCATTGGCAAGCTGTCAAGGACTTTAAGGAAAATGCCCCAGAGGCATAAAGACCCTTCTGGTTGTACTTAAATTCTACACTTCCAACCCAAACATATCATGACAGCCCTTCCTACTCTCCTAACTGCGAACGAAAATCTCTGCTAGAAGAGGCAGCCCATTGGCACAGGAGCTGCCGAAGCACTCATTCTGCAGGGATGGAAGTTAAAGCCGACAGGTGACCTTGCGTGGCTCAGAACTTGGCCCATCAAACTGACTTAAGAACTCTTCAGCAGCACCTGGCTGTGGCCCTCAAAGGAGTGAACTGACGCCCTCGAGAGATGCACCTTCCCTGCTGGGGGAGGAGCTCTGAGTCCTTAGCGCCCGCTGGCGACACTGACCACTGCTGGCACTCACGTGTGGGAGCCCCGTAACTTGCAGGCGCTGCACGGGCCTCTTGGTGACGTACAGCTTTTCTGGCTCTAGGACCCTACCACACATTCACCCAACTGCCCAAGCCAGAAACCTTGGCTCTGATCCTCCATGTCCCCTCTCCGTCCTACCATCCCAAGCCTGTCATCTCTGTATCCAGGGGGCCTCACAAATCTATACAGCTTTCCCTGTCTCCCCCGCCATATCTTCAGGCAGGTTCTCATTCTCTCTTGCAACAGCTGCCTGTAAGTTCTCCTAGTCTCTTTTAAAAAAAAAAAATCTTCTGATCCACTGTACATACTGAAGCAGAAATAATCCTTTCAAACACAGATCTGGCCATATCAAAGCCCTGCTGAGAACTCTCGGATAGACTACCACTGGTCCCTTGGGGACTTGGTGCCTCCGGACTCCCTGATCTACAGCTCCACCCCTCATTGCAACTACTATCCCACACAATGCACCTGCCAGATGAACAGTTCTGTATTCCTCGCCACCTGCCATGCTATCTCTGGCGACCAGGACTTGATTCGTAGAGTTCGTGTTGCTGGAGTTCTTCCACCTACGCCCTCACCACTTGGCTAAATCCACATCCTTAAGGTATCAGCCTGGACCACCCTGCCTCAAGGAGCCTTCCCGGATCCCCAGGAGATTTCCTGAGGTGCCCTCCTGACTGCTTGAAGAGCGCCTGCCTGTGCCTGATTACAGCACCTCACACATTGTGGCAGAGGTGCCTGCTTCCCAATCAGCTGTCTCTATGTCTCCAAAAGGGCATTTCCCCAGCCTGACAAGTGTTTGAATTCATGCAGTGGGCAAAAAGTGTATGCTGAATGAATAACAAAAGGACAGATGAAAAAAAATGACCAAAAAAAAATGAAGCAATGAATGTATGAATCACAATACAAAACCAATAAACCGACAAAGAGTTGACTCATACAAGACAATGCATAACACAGGACATCCTGCGGGAGCTAGAAATGGCATGGGAGCATGAAGAGGCTTGGGAGTTAATCCAGCAGACACAGATAGACCAGGAGAAGAGCGGTAGGGACTAACAGAAAGGCAGAGGGGACATGTGCGGGGAGGGTCCCTTTCCACTCTGCTCCCTAGTACACCATTTACATAAATCCCAGCTACCTGAGAGCAGCAACTTGTCAATAAGAGGACTATTTCATAAACTTTCTTTAAATTAAAATCCAGGCAACACACACACACACACACACACACACACACACACACGCATAACCCACAGACATCTTCGTTGCTGAAAAGTTGCTCCCTATAAAATAAAAGAAGCTGTTTAAATGTCTTCCTTCCGAGCTAGCCCCACAGAGCTGGAGCTGAGAATACATTAGCCTTTAATGAAGTGAGACTCTCATCTTGCAGGAGACACCTCATTTAGCGCAATTGTTTCAGAGCCATTACAGAAAGACAATTACAAGGAAGCGGGGAGAGTAATTGGAAATGCTGGCAGGAGTTGGGCGAAATGATAATAAATAAAAATATTCAACCTAATAAGCTTCCAGGAGGGGGTGGGATGAAGAAAATCAACATAATTAGAACTGAACCTTAGCAAGGAAAAACAGACAGCAGGGTGGCAAGTGCTCAACTTGTACAGGAAGAAAGAAGTCACATGCCGCCGACCATGATTCGGGGGCTGCGGGCTGCTGGCCCCCTCCCTGAAGCTGCTGGAAGACCCAGGAGCCGCCCACAGCCCACAGCCCACAGCCCACAGCCCACAGCCCACAGGCTAACAGGATTCAGTATGTGCTATTCCTGGCCAAGAAATCTGAGCATAGCAAAGAACAGGCACAGCCTGGCATGGCCAGGGGTCCCGCATATGCTGCGAGGTCCCGGGCTGACTCCTCTGCCACGGATCTCTGGGGGTGCAGCTGCTGGCAAGAGGCCCTCGCCTTGCTTTCTGGGCCTCTGTTTTCTCATCTTGGCGCGCTCCCAGCTTTCTCTGAGGCCGGTCTTCCTCTCATGTTCTCTCTTTATCTGATAGTTCCCCTCTCTGGTTCTGAAATTTCAACATAGGAACCTAAAAAGTTAAGCTTTAGAAACGTACTCCCAGAATCATCAATACTCAAATCCTTCCTGACCCTCTCTCCTCTCTCCGGAAGCACCAAGCCTCCCGGCTTGTTCTGGGCCTGGGCTGTGCCCAGGGAGGTCCAGTGTGGTTCCTACAGCACAGCTGTATCTCTAGAGGGCTGGCTCTTTCCCGGAGGCTGTGAGTACTGCAGCGTTTGCAGAGGAAATGATAGGAGGCCTGGGATTGCTATTTTCTTTCAAATGACCCAGTTGAATTGGGAGGACCAAAAGTCGCTAACTCAGTAATGTGCTTTTAGAGTTCATGACATATTGTTCACTCTGTTTCTTAGAATTTGAATTTTTACATTAGGAAATTTCCTTTTTTATTTTTTTTATTTTTTATTTTTTTATTTTTAAGGAATGTAAAGAAGTTGAGATCAGGAGCTTCAGTGCTTTCATCCCAGGACCTAGCTGGAGTCTGGTCATGTACTGTAGTTATTCGTTGCATGATGGTTTTCCATTCAACTCACCAGTATCCTACTTACAAGTAAACAGGAGAAGATAAAACCAAAATAAAATAAGAAATCTTGGAAAGATTCTCCCATAGACTTTTATTTTGTGTTCTTCAAGAACTCAAACCCAGGATTCTACCACAAAGCTATAGCCCCACGAGACTGGGCATGGTAGCGCGCACCTGTAATCCTAGCTCTTGGGAGGCTGTAAACAGGTGGATCACTACAAGTCCAATCTAGTAGTGAGACCCTGAACACCCTGTAGACCCTTCCCTATAAAATACAAGGGAAAAAAAAGCTACATCCCCAGCTATCTCCAACAGTCATTCCAGGCCACTTTCTCTAAGTGCCAGCAACGTACCAGGCATTGGAGACTCACAGGGGCATAGAATCTGCATGTTGCTTTCCATAAGGAATTTGCCATTTGGTGTAAGGTTCAGGTTGTAAAGATTTTGGCATAAGGTGAGGCCACAACGGGAAGAATTTGTCCATGGACATTCATAAATATGCAGTATTCTCACCTCCTAGATGATGATGCAAAGTGCAGAGTCCCCAAGATATGTTTACAACTCAATCAACAACAATAACAAAAAATCACACCTTCAAGATATATATATACAAGCACACTTACACATGTGTGTGCACATGGAAACATGTATGCAACATATTAGACACACTACTAATACATTTCTGATCTGTCTTACGGAACACATTCAAAAACCTAAGTCTAGACAAGATGACATTGTTTAAAATATAAGCAAAGTCTAATTATTTTCTCCTCCTATTCCAATGGCTCATCTTACTTACTGGGTTTTAGAGACCTCACGTAGACAGTATCAGTGTCCTGAGACCTGACAGTTCTGCTACGCAGAAGTAATTCCAGCTCATTCAGTACACCAAGCAGAATTTAACACCTGTTTTTCTTTTGCTTGCCATGGCATTAAGTTTTCAGCAACTGGTGACAAATGTGCCTCTAGATCTATTAGAAATTTGGGACAGAAAACTCAAAGTCAAAGAAGAGAAAAGATGCTTCCTTCACAAATAAACTAGAAGTAGTGTTGCTTTCATTCTTGCATTTGGAGATGTATTTTCAGTTAGAATGTGTCAGGCACCATGCCAGCTCAAACAAGGCCTATAGAAGCACCAGCCATGGACCCAGTACTGACCCAGCTTAGTGAGAAAGAATGAGTACAAAGCTACTGGGGATGCAGGTGACACTAGTCAGGTAGGGGCAGCAGGTGGAATAAACTGCTTCCAGCTGAGAGGTCTAAGGTTTTATGGATGAGGTAGCCTGGGAGTTAGGAAAGATGGAAAGGATCTGGCCATCCGATTGAAAAGCAAGGCTTTGGGCACAGGAAATAGCCTTGGCAAAAGTCCAGGAACAATACACGAGGGAGTGTTTCTTTTGTGCCTACCCTGCTTGCATCTGGAGATCCCATACCCTGAGGCTGGGTGGGAGACTGGGCAGGAGAGACAGAAGAAACACTTCATAGAACGGCAGAATGAAGAGGCAGGGCCAGGCCCTCGGACTGAACTTTCCAGATAGCTCCACAGACAGCTTCCTTTCAACCATGCCAAGGATGATGCAGGCCAGGGAGTCTATCCAATAAAACAAGCGTTATTTGTGTGCCAAAGGCTAAGGAGAGGAAAACATTGGAATAAACGGTGTGAGTGTTTTCCTCTGCTCGGGAGATGAGGTATGGTGTGCCCTACAGGCTGGGCAGAAGAGATGACCCCAGGTCCATTTGCCTCTAAGATTCTATCGTCTGGCCTCTAGGCCTCTTTACTAGAGCTAAAGTATGGCTAGGATGCATATAATTGAAAACCAATGTGATAAAGTCACAGAAGTTCGCCCAGTGTGTGCTGGGCGCTCCCAGAAGACCTCACCCACCTGGCGTATTCATCATCCAGCACAAGGACACTCAGGTACTAACCAGATAAACAGGGTGCCAGAGATCATTCCACGCAAAAACACCCTCATGTGCCGAAGCAGAAAGATACAAAAGGCCACAGAAGCCAAAAATCCTGCTGGAAATAGAAGATAATCCCGGGACCTAGCAATTTTTTTTTTTTTTTTTTTTTAAAGCAGAAATTTCTGGTATCCTGGGAGAAGACAGGAAGACCTGAGCTGACCCTGCTGTGCCTAGCACTGAGTTCTCTACACAGTGCTTAATAAATGTGTTTTGACTGGAAATTGTCATTTCTAGGAAGTAAAGGCAGGGATAAGCAATTCATTCTTATAAAGCCCCAGGCAGTGCCACATGCTGAGATACATTTATTAAAGTCTTTGATGAGAGAGGGAGGGAGAGAAGAGAAAAGGGAGTGGGGGAGCTGAAACCAGGCAGGCCTCATCTCCACAGTATTCTACACCCAGGGCCAAAGCTCAGGGTCTTAGAGCAGTGGGCAGGAGCAGTGGAAAGGACTGGGCAAATGTAGAAAGACATCTGAATCGCTGAACACAGGCAAGTATGGTTATCTATCATTTCCTTTAGTTTTCCAGAAGTCCTATGAGATGAGATTATTAGTGCTCTTCAGCAGATGAGGAAGGTAAGGCAAACACAGGGCAAGGGCTGCTATGAGGGAAGAGCGAGAGGGTAAGGATTTGAGCCTGGATCAATTGTTTTTCCACTGGACTCTTCTTCCTCCCAAACAGAAAGCAGTTAAGATGTCCTTCAGCTGGTAGGTGTATGGATAACCAAGAGGGTTTAGGGCAGGGCCTGGGTACCAGAAGGAAGTGCCCAGCCCAGGTCCCGAGAACCCACCTGGATGTTCTGCTGTCCCCTGAACTTCTATAGGTGAAACCCCAGGAGCGGATGCAGACATTCCCCAGGAGTCTGGGTGGCCCAGGCCCAGGCTGAATATGGCAGCACCCTTGGAGGGTGTGGATGGTTCTGTGTTAAACTCAGCTCAAGGGAATTCTTGGGAGCTGGGGAGATAGCTCAATGGTTTAAGTGCCTGCCTGCCAAATGCAATAACCCGAGTTCAATCCCTACTACCTCATGCTGTTTGGGGCCCCAGAATCTGGGTGTGCCGTTCCAGCCCTGAAACTGGGCGTGGTGGCACATGCCTGTAATCCTGGTGCTAGACAGGCTGAGACACAAGGATCACTATGAATCCGAGTTGTATAGCGAGACCCCATACCACATAAGTGAACAAACAGACAAAAAGGAACAACAACTAAAAGAATTCTTGGTAGCGAAAGTCCACAGCAGCCTCCACTCCTCTTCCCACCCTGGTTCCTCGCTCCTACCTGTTGTATACTTTGTATCTGAAAAGGCAGGATCCTCCTCGAACCTGAGACCTCCCACAAGTGGACCCTGACCTGTCCACCAAACCCGCCATTACTCAGAAACCCTATTGCCCCTCTGAGCTTTAGTCTCCCGCTAAGGTAGAGAAATTAGCGATCTCTAAGGTCTTTGCAGAAACTCGTGAGCCTCTTCTTCACTCCCCAGACTTCCTGTCCCTTTTCTCCCTGTTGTAGCACCCAAAAGCCAGAGCTTTCTTCTCTGCTTAGTTAGCTATGAGCCAGGCCTGGCCATCACAGCTCCACAGGAATTCTAAGATAGAAGGCGTAGCCTAGACCTGGGCCTCTCTGTACCTGGCTGGACTGTGAGTCAGGGTATCTGGGCAGCACCAAGGATGCTGATTCAGCGCCAGTCCCAGTGATTTCTTTCACGAGAAATGTCCCCAGGGCAGTGAAAGCCCAGAGCCTCTGGAGTCCTCCAGATCTGGGTTCAAATCCCATCTTTTCTGCCTGTTAGCTGTGAACTGGTCAGCGTACACCTTGACCTTTCTCAGCCTGGCTCCCTGGTTCATGGTTGTCTCAGAGGTCTGGTGGGAGGATTACTGCAGGTACTGTACTCACAGTGCCTGTCAGAGAAACCATGCTTCTCTCTTCCCTAGATTAATGTAACAGTACATCTTTTCAAGTACTTCCCAGTGCAGGAATTCTATGATACAGGGATGAGAGGCTGTTACTCACTCTTAGCCAGTCACCCAAGCTAGCAGTTGCCTGACAGAAAAACCCTACCTTCCTATGGGGAAAGCCTCCCCTGAGGAGAGGTCTGGGTGGGTTACCTGAGTGTGACCCAGTTTGTTCTTTAAATTGGGTTTAAAGTTGTAAGATAATAACAGTAAATTCTTCCTGCCTCTGCAGATTCCTGGCCCCAGGTGGGAATCACGGACACTAACGAAACTCATCTCCTCACGACCAGGTGGCCCTGAGACTAGACACGCCTCTCGGTGTGGTCTCCTGCCCCAGGAAGTGATTCCTTGCAGTCCCAGGCTGGAGCCAGAGCTGCCTTGTGGACCAACCTCACAGGCAGCCTGCCTCCACCGGAAGCCCACCCCTACCTAGCCTAATTCAGTCCTAAGTATTCCTAAGGTGCCTTCCAATTTCCCACTGTAATAAATGGCACAGAATGCAAATGGAGGTGGATGTGGGACACAGATGTTTGCACTAATTTAATTGAGGGAACACCTTGGATTAAACACTTTGCAAAACACTTACAAATAGGTTCAGTGCATTCAGTAATGAAAAGCCTCCCAGCCCCCTGGCACTTTGCTGAGGCTGCCTGGGGCTGGAAGGAGAAAGCCTGAGAGGAGAGGCCCAGAGCAGGCAGGAGATGAGATGCCTTGAATCCCATGCCAAGGCTGGGGCCCATCCTTCTCACAAGAGACAGGATCTGCAAGGGCTGAGGAGGCTCCAGAGGTAGCATATGCCTCTTTAGGTGGGCAGCTGCTTACCTGTAGGGGTCAGTAGCAGGCAGGTACCCCTATCCCCAGGACACAGCTACAGGCTGGAGGCCTCTGCCCAGCTAGCTAAAGGCAGTCACTCACTTGGATGGGATCAGAATTCCCACTACCTACCCTGGGGGTGTTTGCTGCAGAGGGGAGGGGGACAGACATTAATAATCAATAGTTAGAGGCACACTAAGGGATATCTACTTCACAGTGTGGGAGCTGGGGGCCTGGGCAATATCTTGCATAAGATCCCTAAATGGGTGGGAGAGAACAGAGTGGCTCTCCTGGCAGAGGGAACAGCATCTGCAAATACCGCAGCGGCAAGGGCCGCGCCTCAGACCGGTTACACGTTCCATGCCTTTAGGGGGACAGGTGGCGGAAATGGAGAGCAGCCACTTGCTCAGAGTTCTCCCCCACCCGAATGGGAAATTCAACAGAGAAAGAGGGCCAGGCTCTCTACCAGGACTCTGGTACCTAAAAATTCTCATGATTTGGCAAATCTAGAATCAGATCCTAAATGATCGCTCCAGATGTCGCCAAGTTCAGATCAGCCCTGAGTGATTTTATATTTCTGAAAATAGAATTCCTAATTTTCAAACACAATGATCATTTCAACAGTAATAACCATTATAATAACAAGCTCTTAAACTTGTACAGGGCTCTATAGTTTATAAAACACTTTCACATACCTCTTATAATCCTCTACCACCATCCTTCTAGAAAGATAGAATAGGGAGTATGATTATTCTTGCTTTTGAGATGAAAAAATTTAATCCCAAACTGTAGCCAAGCAGAGAATGGTACCGGTGTTCACGACCAGCCTGTCTGCCTCCACGTGGCATGCGATCCCTCACCAGTGCATTGGCCAAGCACTTGCTGAGCACCTACTGTGTGTCTAGAAATACTCTAGGCTCAGAGAAGAACAGAAATGGAAATTCAGAAAATGGAAATCCTGGGCAAGGGCGCAGCTGCCAGACAGACATCCGTGGTCCAGAAGGCAACGAATTGAGCAGAGACAGGAACCCACGAAGATACAAGGTACTCTCTTCTCTGTCTCTCTGACTGTCTGTCTGTCTGTCTGTCTCCTCTCTCTCTCTGTCACACACACAGACACACACACACACACACACACACTCACTCACTCACTCACATCACACATGAAGATCTAAGCCACATCTCCTGGCCTGTCCCCTCCCTGGTATAGAAGACAGACCCATCTCCCCTGACATCCCCATAGTCAGCACAGAAGAGCCCAGAACCTGTAGTAAGAGGCCACCCTCAGGTGCCATGCTTCCCTTCAATTCCGGCATACACAGAGGCACAGACCCACAAGAGTACACAGGGCACCCAGCGCATGTAAGCCCCAGCATCACGTGGAGTGGGGTAGTGGAGGACCCAGCCAAGGGGCTGGTGTGGGGGCAAGGCAGACCTAAGAGCTTTCACCCCTGCACAGGAAGAGGCTCCTGAGGCCCCATGGGCCTAGTTATGGGCCAATACTGCCCTGCCTTCTGATTAGGACAGGCATGCCTCCATTGCATCTGCTAAAGTAATACCCATCTCAGAGGGTCCACAGAAATGTGTATGAAAAGAGACACTGGTGTGCGGTGTCATAGGCCAGGCACAAAGAAGAAAAGGTCAATGTAAATGCCTTTCCATGAGTAAACTAATGGTGACTGAAGGGCAGATAATCCTGAGTGACCTCAACAGAAATCAGTGTCCTGATCGCACACCACTGACCAGCCTGGGGGGTGCAGGGTGCTGCTCACAACTCAGCTCCCCTCCATTACTCCACCCTCTTCCCCTCCGCTCATCCACTCATTCTATCAACTAATCAAGCCTCCAGGCCAGACACAGCAAGAATGCCCTGGGACAAGGGCACTGCAGAGCCTGTGACTGCCTCCAGGGAAAGAAGAAGCCCAAGCAGCAGCCTCAG
>PVJA010002079.1:103013-113188 GCA_004027025.1 Myocastor coypus
GGGGGGCTCACGCGTAGGCGCCTGTGTGTGCATGCGCGCATGAGAAGGAAAGATGGGAGGCGAACCTAGGAGGAAGGCCAGAGGCACCTGTGCAGCCCACGGTCAGACATTCCAAGGGCGACAACTGTGACCTGGGAAGAGCAAAGGAGCCTGGGGAGTGGCCTGGCGCAGGAGCAGCCTGGTCCCTGAAACCAGTCCCTCTTCTCCTTAGGAAATACATTCCAAGTTCCCCAGCGGACGCCTGCAGCCGTGAGTCGTACAGAACCCAAAGGTCATGCATTGTGTTTTGCCCTCTGTGTATATATCTATGATAAAGTGTAATTATAAATTAGTCACAGTTGGAGGTTAACAACAATAATAAAATAGAACAATTGTAATAATTATAAGTTATCCAAAGCTTAGGAATTGTTAATTTCTGGAATTTTCCACTTAATAGCTAGAGAATGCAGGTAAAGTAAGCAAAACAGTGGCTAAAGGGACAGCCACACCTGTGCTCATGGGGTACAGCGCATACAGACACTCCATGTCTTCTGACAATAAGGGATCTGGAAGTTGATCCGGAAGTTGCCTCTTTGATTTATGCAGTTAACTATCTGTGGAGAAATGGTCAATTCTGGAGCAATGCTTTGTCTCTGAAGAGCCAGACTGGCTGGATCACTGTGAAAGCATCATCACCATGGCTAGGGGTGCTGGGAGCGCTCCTTGAAAATCCTGTGGGTCTTCCTCCTGAGCCTGGCTGACCCTGGGACTGGATAGCAGGAGCAGCTGGGGCCAGGGAGGAGGTCCCTTCTGCTGGACCAGGACTCCTGAGCATCTGCATGCCCCCTCGAAGGGAAAAGGAATGCGGCCCGGCTCTCAGCCCTGCAATTTCCAAACCCTCCTCTCCAAACCCTCCCAGCAGGACTAGCGCTCCCTCTCTGTCTCTCCCCTCCCCCACCTCTCTTCCTAGCCCCTCTTCAGAAAGGTTTATGAAGAAGACTCCAAATAGATCCTCTCCTGCAGGCATAGTCACACCAACTGAAAGGAGATTTAATTAGCAAAATCTCGTTAGGCAAACGAAATTATCCGTAAGACAATACTCTTCTGGACAGGGGGTATGATTAAACAAAGCCATTAATTGAGAGAGCCGCTTTGGCAGCTTCTGGGATGTGTTCATCTCCGGGCAGGCTCCACTATGCCTCCATGGGCCAGGGTACGGACTCTTGGCCTCCTCCCCGCCTGGCCCACTTCCTTCCTCTTCTCTCCCCTCTTCCAAGGCCCTCCAGTCAGGGCTGCAGACCCCAGCTTCTCATCAGTGGCCTAGCTGCCGCCAGACTCCTGCTAAAGTGCCTTGATTGCATAATGTCTATTTGCATAATGTAAATTGCAATCTCCTAGCTCGGGAGGCAGGAATCACAGAACAGCCATTATTTTTTACCACTCCACAAAAATTCTACATTTAGAAAGCAGATTTGTGGCTCAGAAAGCCGTATAAATCTGAATCTGCCAGAAATGCCATTAAATCACACCAATTAAGCTGGACCCACGAAGAGCCCCTGTCACCGCTCTCTGTACACTCAAGGACTCCCAGCCCAGATGGAGACCACAAGATACCAGAGGCTGTGGCAGTGAGGCTGGGAACAGATGCTGGAGGAGGCAGGGAGCTCGGTCTCACAAACCTGAGCATCCCTGTCCCAGCACGGGCTCCACCACCACCTGGGAGAGCCCCGAGAGGAGGTGCACCTGGTTCCTTGTGCGGCACGCTGGCTGGCTGTCAGCAGATTTCTAACTTACAGAGCCTGAAAGAGCATGAGCTTGACACTCCTTTTGCAAAGCAAAGGTGGAGGTCCAAGGTGCTTGACGTGGGGTAAAATCTCTGCCCCCTCAGTTCCACTTTGGTGACCTTCTCTCCTCTCCTCAATCCCTTCCAGCCAAGTGAAAAGGACAAATCCTGCCCAGACTGGGCCAGACTGGATGTACTCAGCTGCTTTTAAGAGCTGTTTCCAGGGGTCACTCAGGAGAAGGATGAGTCACAAAGCCTGGGCACAGGGGGCATTCCCTTGGACAGCTACCTAAGACCCAGCTTCTCCAAAGCCATCTACCTGGTTACCCCTTTGCCTCTTGATTGCTCATTCAATATTCATTTGTCAAAGGGCAAGATGCTAATGTGTATTATTAAAATATCAATAGTTTATGAGTGAACTTTTACAGAGAGTACAGTTAAAGGCAAGATTCTTGACCATCTCTGTCAGAAAAAATGGAAAGGAATAACCTTTCTATTGAACTCCCCTCTTTTTTTATTTACTAGGTGGCCGAGTCACTAAACCACTCTTAGGCACCTACTGTGAGCCAGGAATGGCTCTAAGGGTATTCACATGCCAGATTTCATTGAGTTCCCAAAGCATTTCTGGGAAGTTTATACAACCTCATCTCCTTTCTAGAAACAAGGAACCTCAAGGCCAAAGCCACATGCCAAGAGTCACAAAGGTGCTAAGTCACAAGGCTGGAATTCATAGGCCCTTTCGATTCTCAAGGATGAGGCCTTGAGAATCGAAAGGGCCTATGTTATTTATCTGTTTTCTTCACCTGTCCAAATTAAACATTGGTTTCCTGACCTAAGCTTCATGAAAGGGAAAAAAACCAGAAAATCAATCCATACTTTAATATCAACCTATTTATCTCCATAAAAGTGGCTCATTTTCAATATGTCTAAACCAGCTTCTTGAGTATTAAGTGCATTTAATATCATAGAACTAAAGTTGACATTGTAGTGATGGTATTGCCCGAATCTCCATTTCAGTGAAGAGTAAACTAAAAATCTTTTTAAAAAATTTAGCAATCTTTAATTTTTATGAACATATATTAATTGTACACATTAACGGGATTCAGTGTAATAATGCCCATACATGCATAAACTGTGCCCTGATCTATAATGAGGTAGTTAAGAATAGAGTTGTACACTGGCCCCAATATAGCTGCCAGCTTACTGTTATTTTTTAGGGTGTTTATCTTGTTCTCTGGGCCTTCGCTTCCGTGATAATAGCAGGATTGCATAACGCAGGGCCAATCAGAAATAACACACTATGTGCTTAGCATAATGCACCCCAAGTGTTTACTGTAGTGCCTAGCGTGCACTAGGTAGAAAGTATCCCGCAAATGCTGTTTACTTATGTTCGTATTAAGCTGACATGAAAGAACCCAAGACTTTCTTGCCAAACCCAGCACCTCTTCACCAAACCCAAAAATACCTCTTACCCCTTTCTTCCCTGCCTCTCCCTTCTGACATTAGCTAATCTCAAATTACAACCCTTATGTTGGCTTGGTCTCTACCTTTTGGCTGCTTGGATTTTGCTTCTATCCTCCTGTTAGACAGTTAGATTTTCTTCAGAATTTCAGCTGTATTGGTATCACAAACATGGAAAAGAGAAGAAAGCCTGGTTCCTTGAGGGGAGGACCTTCGCAAATCAGAGTACAGTAGAAGGCCAGAGGAGCCAAGAAGCAAGGGCTGCCTAGAGCTCCCCATCCCCAGCACGCCCTTTGTTGCCATATAGACGTTGATCTTTGGCTGAAAACCACACCAGCCTGGAAAGCCACACCAATAGTAATGGAGGGAGTCCAGATGCCAACAAAGGGACAGCCTGTGGATCTAAGCCAGTTCTAAGATGTCTTAGAGTGGACAGTTCACACTACCGACTACAAACTGGTCCCACTCATGCTGAGATGGCCTAAGAGGCTGAGGTTTCTACCAGCTGCAAGACCTGCCAGAATCACCATGTCCTGCCCAGGAAAGAAGTCTAGCTTGGCCTTAAAACTCAAATATTCTTAACCAAAGGACTGCTTGTTTTATCTAAGATGGGTTTCTTCCGCCTGTCTTTTTACAGTGACACATTTCTCTTTCTCAGAAGACTTCATCTCAGTATGGAAAACAGATGAGACTGGTCATACCAAACTGCTAGCAAATACTTAGCAAACACTAATTGTAGTAGACTGTCTTCTCCAGAGATAGCTGCAGTCTCAAAAGCTGACCCTCCACTGGCAATACAGCTTCTACCTAGCTTTTTCTCTTTCCTTGGAGAGGTCACTTGGGGCCCAATGACAGTCCCAGCTAAAGTCTTAACAGTGAGCCTCAAAGAACAGAATAAAAGAACTCATGGAGGACTCATGCACCAGCTTTTGAGGTGACCCATGTGAAATCTCAGGCCAGGTAAAACAGAAACAGGTTGTCCCCACCCTGCTTTGCCTAAATCCCTGACTCAGAGTATACACGAATACAATAAAAGTTGTTCAGCCCACTGTGTTTTGGAGGTGATTTGTCATACAGCTTAGCAACTAAACACCATTGGAATAAAACTGGAAGGTTTCTTATTTCCCACTCAAATCCAGCCCTTGTTGGTCTTCTCTTGGAAACTTCAGACTTTCAGACTCTTTGCTCCTTGCCTGGTTCCCATCACTCTGAGCCTGTCTCCTCTCTTCTTTCTCCCTCTCCAAGAGGCCTGATGTGGCTTTGGAAAACCACTGCATGAAAGATCACTCAAGCCCTTCCTATTTCAGAGTGCTGGGACCTGAAGGAATTTGCTCTTCCCAGATCTTTACTGAGGTCTGAGTGTCCCTGCGAAGACACTCTTCCTGAGTGTGGGTGGCCCAGAGCGGAGGTGCTCGGCTGCCCTCCAGGCCTGGGAGGGAAGGTACAGATGGATTTCTCCCCTACACTCAGCTCTCATTAAGGTTCATGCTCAGCTTGTTCCTCATACTTGACTTGACTTATGACGCCCCTCTAACCTCCGGTGCGAGGAGACATCGATTCTCACAAAGGTCGTTATCTTCTACTCTTGCTCACTGCCCCTCCCAGGCCCATCTCAAGGCAAGCTTTCCTGGAATAGGATGGAGGGAGACACCCTTCTCCACCCCCTCGGCCGGGGAGCCAACCACTCCTGAGCCTGAGCTGCAGAGGGAGACACCCGTCTCCACCCCCTCGGCCCGGGGATCCAACCACTCCTGAGCCTGAGCTGCAGAGGGAGGTGTCCTGGGAGCCCAAGCCCGTCAATCACAGAGGCGGCCAGCACTGAGTCTCAGGCCATTAGGCGGGAGGGCTGGCGCCCTGCTCACTCACCGGGTAGCCATCGGCAGGATGTTAGCCCATCGCAGGGCAGCTATTCTTATGATTTATTCAAATACTCATTACAGTCAATCTATTTTTACACAGAGGTGAAGATGTGCACTGATAATGGTTAATCATTTATAATTCCATGGACTGGTTGGAAGCCAGTGTACTATCAAAGTCGTAGCCCCAGCAGCAGAGTGCAGGAGTCACGCCAGGGCAGCCCAGGCACCCAGCGGCCAATCACCAGTGTTTACCGGACTTAAGGTGCAGCGTGAAGACCTGCGGGAGGCCCCGCTTTGTCCTCTAGGAGCTCATCGCCCCTCTGGAGAGAGCACAGAAAGGGACAGCCAAAGGGCAGGGCAGCACGGAAGTGCTCCTGAACCTCGGAAGAGAGAAAACTCGCTTCTAGCTAGGGTATCAAAAAAGGCTCCATAGAGCAGGCTGGACTTGAGCCAGCTCCTACAGGTGGGCAGACTCTTGCCAAGTGGGAAGAGGCCGTAGCAGCCCACACGTATGTTCATATTGTTTAAAGTGAAGCCCTCACTGGGCAGAGGCAAAGGAAGTGGTCAGAGGTATTTCCTTCTGCCTCCCCAGAAATAACCAGACGTAAACGTTAAGTGCAGGGTATGAATCTGTCCTTGTTTGGGAACTCACGGGGTTGCTACTTCTCCCCTGGCCTCCCAACATGGCCCATATGCAGTGGTAGCTGAGGTCCGAGTGGCCTTGCCGAGGCAACGTTTCCTTCCCCAGCATCCATGACACATGTAGCACATCAAGTCCACCTTAATGTCCAATCAATACATGAAATAGCATGTCATATTACAGGGCTGCTTTGTTACACACGGACATAATCTAATTAGAGTTACTACGCTGTATTTTACATGCGGACTCGCTCATTGTTGAGTATCGCTCTTGCACAATGCCTGGCTGTTAAAGATCAGGTTCGGGGCTGGCCTTGAACCCATAACTTTATTGAGTCAGTGTGGAAAATGTCAGTCAAAGTTACTTACAGTTCACAGCCCCCTTTCTGATGAGCCGCATGGAGGACAGAAAGCCTCAGAATCCTGCTCCAGAATTCACCTGCCAATAAAAGAAAACATCTTTACAGACTGTGTAAGATTGCACAGGAGTGAGGGGGGGTGTAGAGCTGGGGTGGGCGCAGAGGGTGACCTGCCTGAGAGCAAAGCAGGCATCACTGGCAGCTCTCTGCCCTCGGCGCCAATTCCTGGCAAAGGCTTCCTGGTGCACATGACTACAGTTTTAAGCACTGAGCAGGCTGCAGATGAAGATTCATGCCCCACTGCACTCACTGGGTGCTTTGTTTTCTTCTGAGTTTTAGAACCGTCTGTGGAGGAACCCCAGAGAGAAAAGCACTCTTAGCTACCAAGTATCCCAAAATGTCTAAGCGGTCATTGCTCCCTGGAGGCTTTCACCTGCTGGAGAGTCCTGAGCAGGGATGGAGCTCTAAGGGCCCCGTGGAAGCTGGCAGGCAGAGCACTGCACATCCGGCAAACAACAAAACTGCCCGTGTTGTTATAATGGAATATGAACATCCTGCTGTAGGAGGAACTTTGAGGCAAAGTGAGGAGTTCAGTTGGGCCGGAAGGAAAGGGCACATGCACAAGAATGATGAAGACAAGATGGAAAATCCAAAATCCTGACTGCCTTTGATCCTTTTTCTAGAATAAAACAATTTCTGCAACTAATATATATTTATCAAGTGTCTGTGATTGACATTTGCAGAACAAAACCCATGGGTCCTGTTATAAGTAAAAACTAAGATTTGCCATAAGAAGCAACACAGATGAGACATAACTAGGCACACAGCTGTGCTCAGTTGTGTCCCCGGGCATGTCATTCTCTCTCCATGAAGAGCAGACATCTACGGCAGTTGGGACACTCCAGGGAGGGACACTAGAATGTGAGTAGGACCTTAGCAGATGGGATGGGCACATGTGGCTGGTGGAAAGGGTGCTATGGGTCGCATGTGTGACTTCCTCCAGAGGTCACCTGTTACGGTCCTAGTTCCCAACGTGACATTACTGGGTGGTGACAGAACCTTTGAAAGGTGGGAACCAATGGAAGGGCTTTAAGTCAGTAGAGTGTGCCCTGGAGGGGCAGGGTGAGACCCTGGCCCCTTCTCTTTTCTCTTCTGTTTTCCAGTCATGATTGGACAATTTTGCTCTGCCACATATTCCTGTGGTGACGTGCTAACTAACCACAGAACCAAAGCAACGGGGACAGTTGACGGTGGACCACAGCTCCCTAGATTGTAAGCCAAACTGAACTTTCTCTCTTTATAAGTGGATTATCCCAGGTATTTTGTTACAGTGACAGAAAACTGAATGATGCGGGCCTGCTGGTGAATAGAGGGCATGTCAAAGAAAGGGGCAACCCGAGGGAGGGCGAGAAGGGGGACTGGCTGAGCGTGCATGCTTGTAATTCCTGGCGGGAAGGCAGGAGGATTGCTATGAGCAGGATGACAGCCTGAAATGCATAGTGAAACCCTGTTTCAAAAAGAAAGAAGAGGGGCTGGGGAGATAGCTCTGTGGCACAAGTGCCTGTGTGGCAAGTGCAAGGTCATGAGTTCGAACCCCAGTCCCGCCCCCCAAAAAATAAATAAATAAAAGAAAGAAGAAAACGGGGGAAGCACAGAGGGCCTGAGACAGTAGAGGGGTTGTTGTCTCTGAAGGAAACAGAGGAGGGAAGCAGATCAGCTAACCAGAGCAGGCCGCAGCTCCCAGGCTCTGAGCACCAGGCAGGAGGAATCAGGTATGACTGAAAGCTTCTAGAACCATCGAAGGTTTCCCAATAAGGAAGTGGTAGGTGGTAGCACTGCTACTAAAGAATCCCTTCAGTATTTTTCCCTTGATTAAGACAAGATAGGCATCTTAGAAGAGGGTGGAATTTCAATTAGAAGACTCAGGTATCAACTATAGAAAGATATGCTCATGAAAATAAGGGACTCCTCTCGTTCACAACCATGTCCTCTAGCCAGAGGTTCATCCTCTGAGTGTATCTACGAATATCTGTGTGATCACAGTTTTTGGTTATTGACCCTGAGATACTGGACTTCGAGTCACAGAGGAAAAGGATGATGTCATATGCATCTTTTTATTCACAGAGCCTAGAAGAGTGCCCGGTGTAGGTCAGAAATAGCTCTGCTGCCAAGAATCTATAACGGTGCCTCAGAACCAGCCCTCGGCTGGCAAGTGGCTTGGATGAGTATTTTGTTAAACCACTTATAAACCACAGCGGAGCTCAGTCCACCACACGAAGTGTCCAGATGAAATCACCAGGAGCTTTGCAATCTACCCCTGCCCTCCGGGAAGCCCGTCTGAGAACCGACCACTTGGAAGACAACATGGCAGGCTTTCTGTCTGTAGGTGACACAGAGCTGCTCTGCTCTTGTGCCAACACATAGCAAGCCAAAAGGAAGGGCCAAACTAACAAGTCTATTTTTGCTTTACTGGTTATTGCCTTTGCACAATAGCATCATGATAACCACAAATGACATAATTTCAAAATTAAGAAAAACTATGCATGATCTCATTTCTTTAATCATCAGCTGATACTGTGTTTTGAAAAATTTCCTTGCTTATAAAATTATCAATCTGACTCTTATGTTTTGAAATCAATTGCAAGAATGCAGAAGGCAGTGACCCAGTTTTTAGAAATCGCCTGGGTTATTTGAGTCAAATGCAAGTTCAGGATATGGTGTTGCTCTCAGACTCACTAAACGTGATCTTAGGTTACATTTATAGTCATACAGCGTTCAACTAAGACCTGGATGATCTCTGCCGTGGACTTACCAGGCCATTGGTTCTATGTGTTATTCCGGCATCATGATTTAAGAATTCTAGCAGTGACAAGTAGGAAACAGATATGAGAGAAGACATCCAGCGCTCACATTGCGAGTTAAAAATCTAGTGACTGAAAGTGCAGGTTCTACAGTCGCACCGTATGTACAACTGCCAATCTCAACTTGACCTTATCTCTGCTGTGCCTTCATTTTTCATTTTGTAAAACGAGAATAATGACACATCTACCTTCGAGGGTGGCGGTGGGGACTGCATGGCTTAACATACCCTTCGGTGCATAGAGAAGCGCCTCACACAAAAGGAGTCCTCGGTGGGTGTGATCGATTGTTGTTGCTGTTTATATTATTACTAGAAAGCAGGGACATAGAAGTCATGACAGAAGTAACCAGAGCAGTATCATCATGCACCCGTCTAGTTGTACTAAGGAAAACAACATGTCCCATGTTCCTTGGGATGGTCCTATAAATGATGGAAGAAACTACAGGGAAGAGACTGAATTGCCCTGGACCGCAGGATTAAGACTGACTGCAGGTGGCAGAGGAAGCTGATCTTCAGTTCAACCTGAGAGAGCTGTGAGAGCCATTCAGAAGTGAGCCAGGTTTCCTCAGAAAGTGCAACCAGAATAATTGCTTCAGGCTTTATTCACCATGGAGATACGACAGAATCAAGGATGAGATCGGCATTCCCGTATTCAGACATGAAGGGACTTACTGAATAAGATAAACGAAGAGGAAGTTGCTGAATAGTCGTGTTTATTTGAAAAAGAGTCGGGAACAGGGACTAGAAGGGCGTAGGACAGCGGGGTTGACTTGGCATCCTCGACAGCTGTGCCAGCCTCTGTGAGGCACACTCAGGCAGGTCAGAAAGAGGGAGGGAAATGAGCTTGGACTCAGGCAAGCCACTGTTGGGAGCCACAGGAAGCCAGGAATTGGATCAAGTGTGTGTAGGTGGGACTGGGCCTGCTTGCCTGGAGCAGAAAGCTACCCCAGTGCTGAGAAAAACATCCTGTTGAGAAAAATAGCCTGTCTGGTTCAGGCCAGCTATTGGTTGCTGGGTAGCCTTGTGTCATGGGATACACACTTTGTGGAAGTATAAATAAAGGATCGTTTCCGTGTGTGTTGAGTTAGTCTTGCCCATCAGGCAGACTGATGACCACCTAGCCCAGCTCTTTGTCTTGTCTTTCGCATTCCTACCACCATGTCTCCCTGGGGTTCAACCATTCACAGTAAGATCAATGGATCCCTACATTTATGGATCCCTATAAGCCATGGCTT